>ML824188.1:45849-73037 GCA_009831015.1 Picea engelmannii | reverse complement strand
GCATTAGTTGACTACTATGGCGAGTTAGTTGTGTGATACAGAGTATATCACTTGTATTGTATCATTTCTCTCATTCGGTTAATAGAAATTCTTTCATTCTTTCCTCCATTTTTGTCTCTTCTCTTCACACCATTGCATGTTGTGTATGCTTCATTGTTAGCTAGATCTTCTGTTCAGGTATCTCAAAAACTCTACATGGTATCAGAGCCCACGAGCCGCTAGCAAGGATCATCACCAACACTCTTTTGCACGTAAAGATGGAACAAAGCAGCAGGAAAGATGGAATTTCCCACATCTGCAATTCTAACGCCAAATAACTACTTCGACTGGAAGCCAAGAATTACCCACATGCTCATGGGCAAAGGCTTGTATCAGATAGTCGTGGCCACAGAAAAAGAACCCACCTCAGCAGTGGAAAATCCAAATACTTCAACCGCAGGGACGAGGCTTACAGTCTCCTATGCATGTCTATTTTTCCCGACCTATGGTTTCACATCGATGCATGCAAAACACCAAATGAGATCTGGTCCACCTTGGCTGGTCTCTTTGGCAAGCAGAATGAAATGAGGGACCATTTGCTCGAAGTAGAACTGAACTCCTTGGATCCGAAGAACTTTGACAATCTCTAAAATTTTCTTCACCAAATTTAAATCTCTACTCTGTGAATTGAAATATTGTGTTATTGACAAATCCAAAGCAGAAAAACAATTGATTCTTGCTATCATGGCAAAACTTGGACCCAAATATAGTGTATTTATCTCCACATTTCATTCTAACAGATTCACCGCAGGATCAACCTGGACCATGCCTTCATTGTCAAAATTTATTGAGGCTTTGACACAGGAGCAGGATAAGCTCATTCAGATAGGCATAATCAAGGGCCCAAAGGCACATGCACTTGCTATGCATGATGGCAGCAGCTCTCAAAATCCTAAATCCAAACGGAAAGGCACAAAAGGAAGGGTACTCCAAACCCTTCAATGATTCCTCCGATTCCAAGAGTGGAAAAAGCAAGCAAGGGAAGAAGTGTGGTTATTGCAATCGCGGAAACCATCCAGAATCAGCATGCATGAAGAAGCAGATTGATCAGAGGGCACAGATTCTTCAAAAGAACAACCTCAGGGAACACGTTCCTGAAGCTGCCAAGAAAAAGTCAGAAGATCAAGCCCCTAAGAAAGGTAATTCTCATGCATTAGTAGCTATTCACTCTTCACCCGACGCATGGATTGTAGATTCAGGCACTTCCCACCACATGGAAAACACAAAGGACATTTTATCTTCTGTAACTGCATGCACGGGGCCTCTTATCCTCATGGGGGGTGAATCTCCAGTCGAGATCACCAGAAAAGTAAGAGTGGAACTAGATCATGGAAGCTTCGAGAACATCCTGCATGTTCCTCAACTTTCCATGAATCTACTCTCGATGTATCAGATTACACTCTCAGGCTTAGGCAAAAAGATGGAGTTCACACCAGACTATTCGACATGCAAGACAACTCCAAAATTGTTGTCAGGGAGGTAAATCATAAATCTCAGTTATACACTTTTTCTAAGCTTTGTTGAAACCGATTCCTTTGTACTACTCATGCATGTTGATGACAGTAGTAGATTATGGCACGAGAGGTTTGGTCACTTGAACTTCAGGTACATGTAGCAACTTAGCAAGAAAGGGATGGTCACCGGGTTACCTGATATCCACTTTTCCGATGGGGTTTGTGAAGGATGTGTCCTTGGCAAGCATCCTCAAGAGAATTTTGAGAAGGGGAAGACTCACAAGGCCTCCTCTCCATTGGATTTGATTCACAGTGATCTCATGGGTCCATTCCCACATCCATCTGTCAACAAGGCAAGGTACATGCTAACATTTTTGGATGATTACTCACGCTATACTTGGGTATTTTTTCTCAGGCAGAAGTCCGAGGTCTTTGAGCATGTCAAAGAGTTCAAAGCACTTGTTGGGACTCAACCAGGGAGAAAGATCAAAGCCCTTCGTACAGATAATGGGGGGGGAGTATGTAAACCGAGATGTTCAGAACTTTTGTCTTGAGGCTGGGATACAGTTGCAGCACACAATACCATATACTCCGCAGCAAAATGGGGTTGTTGAGCGGAAAAACAGATCTCTCAAAGAGATGGTCAGTTGCATGCTACATGCAAAAGCACTTCCTCCCAACCTTTGGGCGAAGGCACTTAACTGTGCCAATCACATTCAGAACAGAACCCCTCACAGATCTGTTAAGGACAGAACTCCTTTCGAGGCTTGGAGCGGCAACAAACCAGAAGTCACCCACTTTTGTATCTTTGGATCACAAGCATGGGCACGAATTCCCTCTAAGAAGAGGAAAGCATTAGATCCACAGATCCACCCATGCATCTTTGTCAACTATCCCGATGGTGTGAAGGGATACAGATTATTTGATCCCTCTACAAACTAGCTCATCAATGAGCGCAATGTCTAGTTCGAGGAAAGTCTCTTGCATGCTCCACATGAGCCACATCCAGAGGCTTTTGTACTTCCACCAGTTGCGGATGATGATTTCACACATTCGGATCACACCTTAGATTCGAGTTCCTATACAGAGTGGGAGGATTCAGAGCATTCAAATGCACAGTCAGAGCATTCAGATGCATAGTCTGTACATGCAGATAAAGAGCTAGAGCACATGCCCAAGTGGGCACACCCACACTTCAAGATGCAGGAGACCTTGTTGGGGATCCAGCGGATCCAAGGAGGATCAGATCTCAGTTTGAGGATCCTCCTCATGTACACACTGCCACTGAAACCACAATGCCTCTACATTGTTATATGGTTTAGTCTTCAAACCCGCAAACCTACAGAGAGGCTGCAGGGAACCCCTTATGGGAAGCAACCATGCAGGAGGAGTACAACTCTCTCCTCAAGAACCAGACTTGGGATCTAGTTCTGCTTCCTTGAGACAAGAAGCTTGTCAGATGCAGATGGGTCAAAAGGACCAAAAAGGCAGCGGACAGACAAGTGAGCAAACACGAGGCAAGACTAGTTACCAAGGGATTTCAGCAAATCCACGGGATCGACTATGATGAGACTTTTGCTCCAGTAGCAAAGTTGGATTCTATCAGGTTGGCCCTTGCCATTGGAGCAGCCAGGGGATGGCAAGTACATCAGATGGACATGAAGAATTCTTTTCTTCCGGGGATATCTCAAAGGAGATTTATATGGAGCATCTACCTGGATTCATACAAAATTCATCTTGAGTGTGCCAACTCAAAAGGTACCTCTATGGCCTCAAGCAGGCTCCTAGAGCATGGTACGCAAAGATGGACTCCTTCTTGCTCCTCAAGAATTTTGTCAAATGCAAATCCGATCCAAATGTCTACATGTTGAGGACCACTGACTCACTTATGATCCTAGTTATGTATGTGGATGATCTTTTGATCACCAGTAGCTCGGTTTCAGTGATTGCCTCGATCAAGGGGATTCTTCATGACAGGTTCTCGATGACAGACATGGGTCCACTCTATTTCTTTCTTGATCTCAAGATCAACCAAGATGTTTTAAGCATCAAGCTATCTCAAAATAAGTATGCTCGGGATCTCATGGAGAGATTCCACATGATAGACTGCAAGTCTGCACCTACACCTTTCTTATCTAGGGTTAGACTTGCGGATGGTCGGGATATACCAGTGGTGGATAGCACCTTGTATAGACAACTTGTGGGGAGCCTTTTGTATCTCACCCACACCCGACCAGATCTATCATATGCAGTAGGGGTAGTCTCCAAGTACATGCGGGAGTCGCATGAGTTATTCACTACAAGGTTGCCAAGCGCATCCTCAGATACGTTCAGGGCACCATCAGTTATGGGATCCATTATGCAGCAGGTTGCAAGTTGGATCCCATAGGCTTCACTGATTCTAATTGGGTTGGCAATGGCACAGATCACAAGTCTACCTCCAGGTACATGTTGAGTTTGGGATCCAGCCCAATTTGTTGGTCAAGCAAAACGCAGTCATCTATTGCGTTATCTTCAACAGAGGCCAAGTACAAGGGAGCAATCAACATCACCATCCAAGCACTATGGCTTCAAAACTTCCTCACCGAGCTCAACATTCAGTTCCACCGTCCGACTGTGATCTTGTGTGACAACCAAGGTACACTCAAATTCTGTCGAGATCCAGTACAAAGACAGCAGACAAAACATATCAAGATCCATATGCACTTTATCAGGGATTTGGTTCATGACAAGGTCATCGATTTGCAATACTGCCCTTCCGTCGAGCAGGCTACTGACATCTTCACCAAGACTTTCACTGAGCAAAAAATCCATAGTTTGCACGATCATCTTGGAGTGAAGGACACAGTTTCCTAGCAACTGTCTTTCTCATNGGGGGGGGGGGGTTACATGAGGTTTTCCCTCTTTCCTGACTTTATTTCAGTGTTCATTTGTTGCATTGTTCATGGGTACCTAACATGGCCTCTTTGTCAGGACTCATTCATTATGTATACTCCCTAGTAGTGTTCAGAGGGGGTGTTGAAGATATTGCACAAACCTAGGATTATCTTTTTATTTTATTTTCCTAAGTTTATTTGGCTATGTTGAGGGTCCCTTAGTCTGAGATATTCTCCCCTCATTGAGAATATTCTCCCCTAGACAAGGGCGCCACATACCCTCCAGTCAACTCTCAGTTACCGTTCAGTGAGACTAGTTGAATGAAGTGTTGCATGTCAACTTTGGTTTTATCACCAAGTGTTGCATGCTAACCTCAGGATCATCACCAATAATGCACACTTGCATTGGGATCATCACCAGTAAGGTGCATTCCACATGTGTGAGTGATCTCCTCATTTCAATCCGGTGTGGCTAGTTAACTAACGACCGCATGGCTAGTTAACTAGGACTAGGTGGCAGTTGACTCCAGTGACTGCCAGTGTGTGTCAGATCTCTCTAGAACACTCCTAATGCGCATTAGTTGACTACTATGGCGAGTTAGTTGTGTGATATAGAGTATATCACTTGTATTGTATCATTTCTCTCATTAGGTTAATAGAAATTCTTTCATTCTTTCCTCCATTTTTGTCTCTTCTCTTCACACCATTGCATGTTGTGTATGTTTCATTGTTAGCCAGATCTTTTGTGCAGGTATCTCAGAAACTCTACAAGGATTTGGTTAATAATTGTCATATATGCTTTACTGAACTTACAAGAAAACTCCAATAAAATACTAAAGAAGAAACACTTATCTTCCAAAACATACCAAAGACCTCACCCAAAGCAAGCATGTCGACATTAATAAAGCAAAAATCTGAAGTGTGTTATATTTCAAGTTCTTCATGCACTTTAATTTTTTATTTGAGCACCTCAAGTTAAGAATGCAAGATATCTTGTTGGGTAAGACCCTTAGTCAATTTTAGGCTAGAGACATGCTCCGACATCTCTATAAATAACGATAGGGAGCTATCTTTAAGCATGTAAAACTACACCTTGGGAGCAATACACACAGGGATACATGAGAGTTCAGGAGGCTTGAGCTTTTTTCTTGCCTTGTTGAAAGTCCTTGTAACCCTTGTTGGTACCCATTTGAGTAGTATTGCATTAGACAACACCTGAATCCAGAAATTACTTCCGAGTACCCTTGGGTATATTGAAGGTCCCATAGGCATCCTGAAACCAAACATTTGACCGTCAGACTGTTCCAATGCATCAAAAACAACATTCAAGAAGATTACTCTCTCATATCGTCGGTGTTCAAGCCTGCAAGTATATTTGAGGGTTGTAACTTGTAGCACAAGGCAGACCTTTTGACTGGAAGCCACTTTTTCTTTTCTTGTCTTGCCGATAATTGTTTTTACAAGCACTTGCATGATCATATAAAAAAAATAGCACTTAACAAACGAATCTTTGATGCACACGGAATAAACCAAATATAATAAATGCTTGGAAACACTTCACCATTTGGTATCATTAAGAAATCTCCTAAGCATTTTTGGTCAAACTCACAATCTAATCCTAGCATTTTTTACTCACATGTACTTGAACAATAGGCTTAGGATCTAGTATAAGGAATCCCCCGTTAGGTAGGAAACAATTTTCCGAACCTAGAAGTGAGGGATAACGCTACCAAAGTGACAGTGGGCAGCTTGTCTGTTGTGTCCTTAGGTTTCCCCCTTGGAGAGGTTGGGACTTTTCCCCTAGGGAGAATCCGAGAGATAACAAGCCTCTCTTACCTACTTGAATATATAAGGGAGGAGAAAGGTCTTTTATTCATTCATTATCATTGTACTCTTCTTTGTACTTGTCTTGGAGACGTTAGGGTCATGTGGAAACCCTAGGAGCTAAACGATAGGGTTCATGAGGAAACACTAGGAGCTAGATGTTAGGGTTCATGAGAAAACCCTAGGAAAGATAAGGGGAAAGAGAGATCTTGGATGTTCTTGGAAAGATTGCTCTTGTGTGATGGTAGGGTTTTCTCTTGTGATGATTAGGGTGTGTGCTACACATGTAAACCCTAGAGAAGAACATGACGTTGAAGACGATGATGGTTCTTATGGCTCTTGTTGTAGCACTAAGGTTCTTACCCTAGAAAAAGACATGGAGAATAGAGCTAACGCCTTGCATGGTTTTGGATCCTTACTCTTTTGGGATGTAAGGCTAGGGCAAGATCATGAAGTTCTTGTATTCTTGATTATCCATGGAGATCTTGGTGCTTATGATGATGCAAGAGTGGAAGACCTAGGGTTTGAGGATTCAAACCCTAGGATGGACATGCAAATTTGGAGGCTACCACTAGAATTGTCTTTCCATGTACTTGTGTGATGCAACATGGCTAGGGTTTGCAAACCCTAAGGAAGACAACCATGCTAGTGTGGACAGCTTTGTGATACAATCTTGTTGTTGAAGCCAAGGAGGACTTGTTGGTGTTGATGCTTGCTTATTGGAGATCTTTGGTGGTGGTTAGAGATTTCATTGTTTACCTAACTACAGTTTTAGACGGCTTGAAAGATTAAACCAGCTTTGTGTAAAGTTGTGGTATGTACATGTGCTTCATACTTGTACATATATGTAAAGTTTCCAATTGTCCAATACTTGTGTAATTGCAGACTTGATTTTCAGCTTTCATTGTCTTCCTGATTGGGTAATTTCCAGTGCTTATTATTCATGTTGATTTGACATATTTAAAGGCTGAAATTGTTAAATGATTTGACAAACATATTGAAAATAATATGGCAGATTTACTGCTGTAAATCTGCAGTAATTAAAGTGCTTTCAGATCTGGTTTATGTTTAAGGGCTGAAACTTGTTGGCATATGTGTGGTATCTGTTCTCTTGGGCTGCCTAATGTGTTTTTATTTTCCGGAGGAAAAAAGTATAACTTTTATTAAGAAAAAAAAAAATTACAATCTGAATAATGCATGCAGAAACATGCATTTAGTCTGAAAAAAACTTCCAACCCTAGAGGAGGAAAGAAACAACAGAATGGCCCTGTAAAAGCGGCCCCAATACATAGAGAAACCGTCAAAAAACTCAGCCACGAAATAGTAACAGAGGCAGATGCCAAACACAACCTGGACGGACCAGGCCAGAGTGGCAAATAATCCCCACAAGATCCAGGGCCGGAGGGACAAAAAACAAGGAGTCCTGCAGCCACGGAAGAAAAGAAGCCAGAAATTGCACGCCCAAAAAGGACCTCGAAGTGTTGACCCCACTACATCAAATCAACACTGCACGCCCAAAAAGAAATGGACCTCAAAGCTCTAACCCAAGACACCGAAAAAGAAACAGCAACCCCATCATCCGCAACACAAAGCTCCAAAACCCGCGAGGAGCACAAAGACCCCCTAGCCACCAAGGCTCCATGGAAAAACCCTAACTTTGCATCAGGCCTTGAACGAACCAGCAGTGGTGGATTGACTCGAAACCTCCACGCACACAAATGGTTGCAGCAGCAAAAGACCAAAACCGCGCGAACTACATATCAGTTGTCAAAAGACCAGATCTGGAACATAAACAAGAGAAAAAACCACTGCAAGGAACCAAATCATGGACATCACACCCAGATCCAAAAGCATCACACCACGAGAAACCAGATCCGCCCACGGGAGGGCGCATCCACTAACAAGAGAGAACCTCCGAGGAACAACCAAGCCCGAGAAGGAATAGGTAAAGGACGCGCCGGTTGGAAGAGAAAATTCCCACGAGAACACAGGCGCCTGCGGCAAGGGATGCGGCTAGGGAAACCCTAGCCACAGAGCCCCGTCTATAGTTCTCGAGTTGCCTAATGTGTTGGGTTGAAATGAGATGAAATATTGTCCGCTAATTGCTGCTGTAAATTAATGTCTCAGATCAGCGGTAAGGCTGAAGTTTGCAGGGACTAGATCCAGGAAACCTCCGGTGTGAGATGGAATTTCTGAATTTGCAATAAAAGTCATAAAAGCAGAAATTATAACAATAAGCATGCCATAATGGTGTGTACTATGGAAAATGTTATTCAAAATAAGCAGACATCAAGCGTATTTTACATAAACATTATGCTTTGCGGGCCATGAAGCCTTGACACGTGCCATGTAGTTTATAGGTTGGCCCATGTCCCACGTGATTCTTTCACTTGTAAAAACTTTGCTAAGAAGTATTATAGAATAAAATGCTTAAATAGCAAAACAAAAAAACATGTAATAATAATAGTCCATACCATAAAGAATAAACTTGCCACTCCCTTTAAGCCAATAGAGATTCTTGCAAACCGGAATGCCTTCCATTTTAAACCCTTCATTGGCAGATTTTAATTTAGCTGCCGACAATACCGAACCAACTCCCTCTCCAAAATCCCCTATAAAATAGGTTGGTAAAGGAAATTCCTTATGACCCTCTATGTATTGCTTCATCTCATCCAATCCATCAATATTGTTTGGAAAGAATTGTCCAACACATAGCAGAGCATCAAAGGGACCATTAGCCTTGTTTACCTGTTTTGCATCCACATACGATCACATATACAACATGAAAAGCAATGAGCATAAGTATGAAACAACAATTTCGAATCTGTCAATCTGATATTCATTAGCCTTGTTTACCTGTTGCATCCACATGCAACCATACATAAAACATGAAAAGCCATGAGAATAATGTAAAAGAACAATTTCAAAGCTGTCAAACTGGTGTCTACGAATGTACATACTACATTCATAGACTAATCTTCCAACTCTCAAACCGACTAATCTTCATTCTCAGAAAAACAAAATAACAGCTTTTTAAGTTTTGACCACATTCCAATATTGATCTTAGAGGCATGTATTTCATGTATCTATGATTCCTAGCACTGCACAAATCTCGACTATTTATTGCCCAGAACTTGAAAGAATGTATGTCAGATTACAACTTGATTTCTAGTTTGTATTCCAACTATATGTAAAAACAATTTGAAAAAAAAAAACTATGAGAAGCACTAATGCAAGAGCATACGCTTTGTATTAGTTATAGCATAAAAATAGACATGCCTTTGAAAGCTGTTGTTAGAACAAAGAGTCGAAGAGATCTATCTCCATTTGGAGGTATTTATCACTGTGATTGCAGGTGTTGCTTTTCTGCTTAAAATGTTTAGTATTTTGTCACTATGTTAGTTAGCTGAGGATACCCTTGATCAAGATTCTAAACTGAAAAAGACAAATAATTTTACTATCTACTAAGGCTTCCTCTTGCTCATGAGAAGTTAGTGGTTATAGGGGATACAAAATCTGTAATCATGCTGATGAAACACAGAACAAGGACAAAATGTTGACAGATATTGATCTTATTAATGATTGTAGAGACCTAATCCAAAAACATGAAGACGTTTAGCTCTTCACTCACATAAGAAGGCTTAAAATTAGCTGAAGCCTGATTTTTATGCTAATGTTGGAGCTACATTAGGTCAATTAAAAATCAATCTAAGCGGTACCTCATTGGAATTACAGATTCTACTTGGAGAATTGGAGTAACACCATTAAATATCGAAGGTATACTGTTTGTAGATTTGTTATTTTTCCAATGCTTATGTGGTCCACGGAGGATACCACCTCATTTAGGTATTGTTATCTCAGTTATTATTTGTAGTGGCAATTGCGTATGCCTTCTAGAGTGGTTATTGTTACATTGTTGTCAACGAAATCTAACAATTATCCTGCATCAATGAAGATAAAATGCATCTATAGATTATTGACTCATTAAGGTTATAAAGGTATGCCAAATTAAGTATGGTGAAGGAACTACATTCAAACTCCAGGTTGGTAAACTCAGCTTGTGTAATTTGGAGAAGTTTGCAGCAATGTTATACAGTTGCTGGAATGATGACTTTGACAGTAGTGTCCAAAAGGGTGATATTATCGGTGGGGACAAAGACTTTGACCATCATTAGGGCAGGCAGAAAAGAAATCTGCAGGAAATTAGTTGGTTGGACCTTGGCAAAATCAAAAGAAGAATAGAAAAATCCGGTCAGTTTAGGGCCAGGAAGAATATCTCTATTATTGCAAAGGAAATGTGTGATGAGGCGAAGAAAATCTTGGTGGGCTTGGGAAAAGATCTTTGTGACTTGTATGGGCCTTCATGGATTTACTCCATAACACAGTTAAGTCAGTTTCTAATGTGGGAGATTTTACCAAAGAACAACACAAGCGAGCATTCTAAGAGTGCTTAGGGACCACTCCAGAACTGCACTTCCGGGAACACTTTCCACAGAGGCAAGAAGAAAAATTTTATTCCCTGGAGTGCACTTCCAGAAAACCAGAAGCATGCTTCCGAAGGCTCTTCCAGCTCGATCCCACCCAAGGCGCATTTTGAGAGCAAAGCTGGGGGGGAGGGGGGGGCTCCTACGCAGCACCGGTCAGGTGCAAGTCCCAGGCAGATTTGGCAGAATAGGAATCCCTCAGATCTAGCATCTCAGCCGAAGGAAGTCCGTGTTATGCAGTGCAGCCCCTGATGTTGGGATGTGTTTCTTTAAGCAACTTCAAAAAAAAAACTGGCCATTCCAAGGTTGGAGTTTTAGCTATGAGAATTCTCCCTCTCAATGAAGATGCATCTCCAGGAAGAACAAAATCGTGAAAGGAAGTAAAAGGATAGTCACAGCCCTAATATAGAAGGATACTATGCCCTGAGTCCTTTTTTATTCCAACAAATTTGGGCAATAGCACCAGCGAAGGGAGCCAGTTTACGATTTAATTCTAGACATCCATGGGCCCAGCCTGTGATGCAGCTTTTCAAGCAGAGCCCACCTGTGAGAATTTGAACTCGGGCCATCTTTACAGCAAGCACTCCAACTTGCCGCTAGAGCACAGCCCGCGGACTATTATGCCTTAAACCCTTACTGTATCCTAACACACTAATCTAAGTAGTGGGTATCCTAGCACATTAATCTTAGTAATGTGGATGGACAACCATTTTCATTATTACGGTGAAGGACTGCACCTTATTGTATACCATTACTGTTAAATGCAAATACACTGTTCGCTGAAGAGGGTGTAAACCTAGGTTCGTTTTGCCATAAGTTCAACCAAAAAAATTTCAGAAGCTCACGAGCTGTACTGCCATTCGTATTTTTGCACAGTTATTAATTTCAAAAGGTTGAGAACGCATGATTGCAACACAAAAGATGGTGAATTTATTATCAACGATGGTGAGTAATGTCTTCAACTATATTATACAAACTACTTGGCTCTGAATTCAAAATTTCTTGAATTCAAAAGCCAAGAATAAGGATTAGAAAAACTTACAGTGGCGAGACGCTTGGAAAGGGCATCGCAACGACCCAGAACGTCCCCGCAGAGAAGAATCCGAGGTGCCATCCTTTATTATTCTCCGCCCCCTGTACACCAAAAATGCACTACTTGGTTTCCAAGTCAAAGAAATTGGAAGGCCGTCCAGATTATTTTTGTAGCGCTCAAAAATGTTTTAAGCCGGGCTTTGAGGTTTAACGTTTAAGGTTGATGATGAGGCTGTTGTTGTTGACAACCTTAAACAAAAGTGAAATGAATAACGTTAGTAACCTAAATATGTCATGATATGTCCTTTATAGAATTTTTAGATTATTTTTTTTCAAAATAGGGTTAAAATTTTAGAAGAATTGTTGAAATCAAAGATTTTAATTGTTGAGATTGCATAATCAGTGTGGAATATTTTTTAAAAGAGAGGGTTGAATCCATTTATCTATTTAAAAATGCAATTTTAGTAATAAAAATTTGCAATTTAATCAAAAAATATATTGTTGAATTGGGGTGATGATTGTCTAAAAAATCCAAATAGTTTAGACTTCTCCGTTTTTAGAAATGTCATTTCTTTAATTGAACATGGTGGAATTGAGAGTGTTGAGACATTATGGTGTTCCTAAATTAGAAAGTTTATAAAAATAATTAAGATATGCAATTATGTAAAGTTAAGTTGATGATGGAGATAGTTTATTTGTGAATTAATCTATGGGAGATATAGTGTTGGGTTTTACATCATATGCTTGGATGGGGTATCATCTTGCATACAAGCTAAGCTATAATGATAGTGGGATGCATCAATGTCATCCATACAACTACATTGACATTATATTGTCGGTACAAGGGTGTCATGCCACCTTGTTAGGCGCATTCATACCCCTTGGTAGAAATCCCCTACTACTTCAAGTGAGGATAAATTATACTTATCATCTTTCATAAGGTTGCATCTTATATTATTTAGGATAGGGCATGTTAAAAGGAAATGGAGTTTGTTATTTGCGTCTAGCATAGGTGGTTGAGAGGAGAAATCGTTATCCTCTCCAACGAGGTTCAAGTCTTGCTTGTGACATGTTCACTCTTCGTGAATCAATTGTTGATCAGACTTTATGTGAGTAGATTGTTGATGGGGATTGGCAAGGTAGCAACAATCTCATTCTCATGTATGGGCTTTCATGTGGGACAAACTGTGTCGGAGGGGAAAAAGTGTTGTTCATCATCAACTTCCTTTGTATCACAAATTTTATAAATTTGTTCATTTCAAGGTGTTTTCAAGTTAATCCAACAACCAACTTCATTTTTCTCTTTAAGCTCATAATATTCATTGGTCAAATTAGGATTGATAAATCTTTGTAGTATTTCGACTTCCTCTTCTCAATGACTTCATTCTCATTCCAAGCTTTATTTTTAACATTTGTAGGAATGTAAGATTTGATATTATCAGTATTATTAATTTGATCATCTTCTTTTATGTTCCAACAGATAAGCCACGCCTCGTGATCTCTAACTCGACTTCTTTTGAATGTGTGGTGGCTACAACATATATTATGAGCAATAATAGGGAGTTTATCCTTGCACAACTTGAGCAATTTATGTTTATATTCTATATATATAATCATGGCTTTAGACTTTATAGAGGTACAACCAGCATCAATCAAGAGAACGGGGAAAGGAATATTGCATATTTTAAAATTTATAGGTTATAAAACATTTTTTGGATGCACTCAATTTTATTCCAAGTCTCACAAGAGACATTGTATGCCCAAACTTTGCAATCATATCAAATAACTAGTATAACTAAACTATTCAAGATTATTTTTTTCTTATCCCACTCCCAAAGTTCAACATTTTTACATATGTTTACAAGATGATAATAAATTCCAAACTACCATTGATTATTTTCTCCACATTGTTACTTTAGTTTAAATGGCAATTGAAGTTGATGCGTGGGTATTTGTAAGATTGAGCTCTTCAAGAACTATCACCATATAAAATTGAAGGATAAATTATTTTCTTAGATTTAACTATCATAACCTTTTTTTTATCAGTATTAATGGTAAGGTCATAGCTTTTGTTGAAATGGTGGAGAACTTTGACTTGTTTGTGGATGTCATCGATAGTTTTTGCAAGAAGAACAATATCATCAACGTATAAGAGAAGGATGACAACAAGTCCAACTATGTTAATATCAATGCACCCTTCCTCTTCTAAACATTGATGAATTTTATCAATATAGATACGAGAAGGGTGGAAGAAATGGGGCACTCTTACTTGACACTAATATTGCAATTAATGTCCATTGATCACTTGCTATTACATTTCATCTYAACAACAACCTTTTCATARAGTTTAACCATAGCACTGTGGACCTCAAGAGGGATACCTATTTCTTATAGTGTTTTCCATAACTTAACTCTAGGCACRATATCGAAAACATTTCTAAATTCAACAAAACAATAAATGAGATCTTATTTTTTATCTTTCCAATCCTCAACAAATAACTCTAAAGATGGCAAGGTGATCAATTGTAGCAAGTTGATTCCCAAAGTYAACTTGTCCTTTAGTACTTTTATTATTGTCCTCAATCSATTAACTAATTTTCTTTCAAGGATCAAGTCAAATAAATTTTATTAAAAGGAGGYTAATCATGAAAGTCCAATAATTCATGGTGMCACTTTGGTTTGCAAATGTAAGAATAAGAATAATAAACATCTTCGWGTTTTTTGGGGGGATGCCTCACTCGACCACTTGAATGAAAATATGTTTGATATGAGCCACAAGGATTCRACTCCCAAGCTTTAAGATCTCAACTCTATATCCTTTACATTTATGAGATGTTTAATACAAGCTTTAAGATCTCAACTCTATATCCTTTACATTTATGAGATGTTTAATACAAGATTTTATATCTTTTGTCGAGAAAACCTCATATTAGATCAAGTGATTTGGATGTGTTCTAAGACTTGAGGGGAAACATAAAGTTTGTTAAGGTAAGATTTATAGTTGTTTATGTTAATGTTTCTTTAAAATTTAGGTTTCCTAGGGATGATGTTCACCCAAAAAGTTTTGGAATAATTTATATTACATAAGTTTACAAGTCTCTCTTGGTTTTATATAAAATATTGATTTCTTTTATTAAGGACTTGTAATATTTAATCTTATTGGCTCTATTAGACTCGTTAGAGGTTATTCCTTTTTTTCCCATGCTTTTTAGCATTCAGTTGGTTCAATAGTCCATAGCTTTTGTAAGAAGCCTTTAAAGCCTAATATATAAGTTACATTCAAAAATATATTGATTCAACAGTTAGGATCCTCGAAAACTAAATCTAAACTTTTTTATGAAGACCAAAAAGTTCATTGATAAGTCTATTACATCAATACATATTTAAGTGAGGTCGCAATTACATCATCAAAAGCTCTTAAGTCATCATGAAAGGTAGATAAAGAAAAAAAATGCAATCATCCTAGAATTGGCTTTGTGGTAGCATTATGTGAAAGGTCTTGGATCATATTCCTTCATCGCTCCTTCCTATTGAGACCAAATGTACCAAGTGCTTGTAACCATATGTACACCCAATTTGGATAAAGCATCAACAATAAAGTTTCTCTCTTTATAAGCATGCAAGGAAGAAATTTCATTTGTGGCATTTGAGATGTTTTTGACTTCTTCAAAAATGGGCCTCAAATGAAAGTTTCTCGTGGTAGAAGACTCATTCATCCAATCAATGATAACCTTGGAATCACCCATCGCCTATATATTTTGAATCTCTTTCTCCACTACTAACATTAAAACCAGTTTTAGAGCTAACAATTCAACCTTGTTGTTTGAGTTGTTTCCCAAACCTACTTTAATTTCTAGTAAGAGTCTTTAGAACTATATAAAATGCCTCCTGGTCCTCCTATAGATGGTATCCTCTAAGATACTCCATCAAAATGATCCCAAGATCCTAAACGATCTATAACTTCTTCTTTAATCATTCTATCATGTTTTAGGTATGGTACCTATTTGAAACCCTTCATAGTGGCTAGACTTTCTGAAGCATGGATATGAGATGGGATGCATTTGTCATCAAAAAACCTTGAGTTTCTTAGAAGTAGAGCTTTGAATTGTCCAACTTGGGTATTTCCTCACCGGATTCTAAGTGAATCTTGAACATTCTCCCTTCCCTGTGCATTCCCCAAAATTATTTGAGCTTCAAGTTCTTCCCAAACCTGCATATTCATAAGGGCATTTAAGAAGCATATGTGGTAAATTTTATTACGCATTTTGCGCATAGGGCAACTACCAGGCACATTACATCCTCTTCTTTACATATAATCTTAGATTGGGACCTTGTTATTAAGAAAAGACCACATGAAAGCTCTCATCTTGAGGGGGCAATTGAAACTCCAAATATCTTTGAACCACCATGTTCTATATGGGGATCCTTCTTCATCTTTGAGAGCTTTATAACCTAATTTTGGAGTATATCCACCCCCAACTGGATTTCTTGACCATGCAAATTCATTTTCAACATTTGTGACCCTCACATAATTACTTTTGAGGTAAAAGCAATAATCTTCCCAAATCTACCCCTCCTTTCCAAAGAAACCATGATGGTAACCACTCCTATATAAGTATATTAGAATTTGGTGGATCAACCACTTGGCTCAAATAAATTATACCTCTTTCTCATAAATATTCCACCATATTCCTTGGAAACTGAAAATTTTCATCACACCGTACCCAAAGGTCCTCCCCTAATCTCACTTTATTTTCTAGCCCTTTTTTCTAGACTAGCCATTTTCCCACTAGTGGGAAAGCCATCACTAAAGCTTGCCAAATTATATAGACATTTTGGAAGGATTTCCTATTTGTTCTTGTCCATTCTACCATTGATAAATCAACTATATATTTGTTACAAATTGTCTTGACCCAAATCCCCTCCCCTTCTACCAATCTCTATATGCATTTGGTTGCTAAGTCTTTTGTAAAACAATGTATATTTTTAATGCCCCGCCCTCCCAATTCTTTAGGGGTTGAAATCTTCCTCCATGAGACCTAAGGGAAATTCTTTTTCTCCTTATTTCCTACCCACAGAAATTTGAAGCTTAACTTTCTAACCTACTATAGCACACCCTTTTAGGGTAAAGGTTAAAGAGACCTAGTACACAAGAATTACCTCCAATACAGACTGACCAACACAAGCCTACCTCCCCAAGACAACCATTTGTTACAATAGAGAGATAGTCTTTTTCCACTTTTGATATCCTCCACCCTCGATCCTTTTTAGAGTAATCATTAGGTTTGATATAAAATCCAGGGTACTTAATACTAAAGGTCCACTCAACTTCCTGAAAGGGGTAATGAAGTCAGACTTTCCCTCCTTTCCTCCTCATTAACCCCCATAAATGAGAATGTAGATTTTTCCAAATTTACAACTATTCTTGTTGTTATACAATAAGGATCCATTATTTCTCTTAATTTAGTTCCATGCCTCTTGGTGCCATTGCAAAAGAGAAAAGTATCATCAATAAACAACAAATGGAGATAATTAAATCGTTCCTCGTTATGATCCCCTTCAAAAATCTTGAGTTTCTAGCCTCTATTATAACCCTACTTAGCCCCTTGGCTACCAATAAGAAGAGAAAAGGAGAAAGTGGACATCCTTGCCTCAGACCTCTAGCAAATATTTAAAAATCTAAAGTTGATCCATTTACTAGAACAACAAACGATTTTGATGTAACATGGTTCATAACCCAATTAAAAAAACTCAAATTGAAACCCAAATGGAACATCATCAACCTTAAGTATAACCATCCAACCCTATCATGGGCTTTTGAAAGGTCCACTTTAAACACCATGGCTTTTAACTTCTTTACTTTTATTGGGTGAAAAGTTTCTGGAGATACCCCCACCGCCTCATGTATCTATCTCCCAGATAGAAAACCAAATTGCTCATGTGATATAGATTTTGACAAGAGTTCCTTCATTCTTCTAGCAATGATATTTAATATTCTATTATAAATACAATTGCAAAGTGAAATAGGTCTGAAGTCCCTGTACCTAAAAGGATTATCGAATTTGGGAACTGGGGCAATGAAAGTAGTATAAAATTTTGCTATGATTATGCCTTACTCTCTAGACTCCTTATTGACTCTTAGTAGGTCCTTCTTCAAAATATCAAAAAATCCTAAGAAAAATTCCACCAAGCAACCATCAAGTACTGAACCTTTATCTTTTTGAAATCAATGGAAAACATTTTGGAGATCCTATTTGGAGACCTCGGCCTGCAAATTCATATTCTTCTCTTATGAAACAAAACTAGGAAAGAAAGCAACCATTTTTACTACCTTTTTTATTGTAGCCCTATTCTCCTCCCTAAAAAGAATTTTGAAGTAATCTACACCAGCTTTTGAAAGGTATTTAAAACTTGTGATCACTTCCCCCTCACTATTCTTCAACTTCCAGATGGTATTGAAATTATTTTGGTTATTAGCATAATACTGACAAATTTGGAATCCTCATGACCCTTTTCTAGCCACAATGTTTGCCTATTCATTCTCGAAGTTGTTTCCTTCAAATCCAACAAAGTCCTCCATTTTTCCAATTCTAATATTGGGGATTTTTGCTCTTCGAAAGAGAAACCTACGAGGTCATGAAAGAGTATCCCTTCTAACTTTCCTAGACCTCAAGTAATTCCTTTTTATTGGTTATTAGCGTAATACTAGACAAATTTGGAATTCCCATCACCCTTTTCTAGCCACAATGTTTGCATATTCATTCTTGAAGTTGTTTCCTTCAAATCCAGCAAAGTCCTCCATTTTTCCAATTCTAATATTGGGGATTTTTGCTCTTCAGAAGAGAAACCTATGAGGTCTTGAAAGAGTATCCCTTCCAACTTTCCTCGACCTCAAGTAATTCCTTTTTATCCTTTAATCTTTTCTCATGAGCTTGCTTGGAGGGTACTTTCTTGACATTCCTTAGGTTTATTTCAAATTGAATGGTAGATGATTCTCTTAATCCCTTATTATAGGCTGTCCAATTTGACTTTACAAGGCTTGTGAAATACATGTCCTCAACCACCAGGGGTTGAACTTGAAAGGATTTTCTCCAACTCCAGTGATTTCTAGGAGCTTGAGGAACTGCTCAAAGTCCCCCATACTATTAACTCATTGTCTTATCCTCCAAGATTCATAAATAAAACCCTATAAAACAAGAAACCTATCCAGGTTCTTTGAAATCCTATCTTGAGCAATTCTTTTATTCCGCTAGATCAATCAAAACTTCACAGGTGCCACGTCAAACATGCCACCCTCTTCTAATTTTTGTACAAAATAATTAGAGAGTTGGTCCATGACAATGTTCTCCCCCCAGATCTAAGAGTTTCCAATCGAGAAATTCATATCACCACCCATAATCAAGTAATGTTGACCTAAAAGAGATAATTTGAAGACTTTATCCTATAAAGGTGACCTGTCAAAGTAGGTTCCATATATAACATTAACTACTAGTATCTCCAACCCCGACTCATGAGAATAAAGCATCATCCCCAGACCAAATTCAAAATCCCATTTATTAGTGCAATAATAGGATCGTATCCTCACTCTCCCTCGAGTGACGTGACCACATCAGGGGCATCTCATGTCATTGGTGATTTCATTGGGTCTATCTCGTAAAGTCATCCATATCCTTATCCCCCTGGAGCTAACAAGTCCAATAATCCATATGGTGTGGCTAGGTTCCCTATGCCCCACTTCTTGTAGGGTGTCCCCCAATGTCTTATAGTTATTCCAATCCTCCCCATGATACATCACATTCCACATCTTAGGTATGAGCTAGCCCATATTATTCAAGTCCTCCCACGCATCAACATGTGCATGGTCATTCTTGTAATAGTCCCCTTGTAGTGGGGCTACCATGAACCCATATTATCCTTTTCTTGGCCCTCTGCCAACTCCCTGAGCACCTCCAACTGTGATACATCAATGCCATGTAAATGTTATTCGAGTTGATCCCTTTCAACAAGGTCAGTTGCATGCCTAGCAAAATGTCCCTAACCCCCCAAACCCAAATATGAATAACAATAACAAGAAGAAGAATAAGGGGAAGGGAGAATAGAACAAACAAAACTAGGATCAAGGGAATTAAGGTAACCAGTCTAATCTAGCCAATAATGCTAGAGGAAATTAGAATGCCACAAATAAGAATCAAGACCCTAATGCCCAATGAAAAGAAGGGTAGAACCATCAACTTAGGACCAACCACCCTTGTACCCTTTATGGAGTTTATGGACACCTTACCCATAAGTGTCCACCTATCCTGGAGTTGCTTCATTTGAAGTAATTGACCGTTAAAGCTAAAGTTGCTCAAAGTTAGCCTGTTACTCAATCTAACCCACGTTTGACATTGTAACCTATTGTGTTGTAAGACCCTTTGCCGATGTGAGGATTTATATCCACTCCAGAGGCCACCCCTTTTGGCCAACCTACAAATCATAACCCTTCATCATATGTTATCTTCCAAATCTTGTATATGAACTTGGCAGATGTTAACCTCTCAACTTGAACCCGCTAGTATGGCATGGCCCTTTAACTTATGCCAACTGAATCTAATGAACCTCCACCCGTCAGTAATGGGCCTTTATTGATTCAACAACCCAATGTCAATCTCACCCGAAAGGTGTCGAAGGTCCATTTGTGTCTCTTTTCCCATAAACCCCATGCACTATTGATACGTAATTATTGCATAGTATATGATTTAGCTTAGTCCCCCATGGCTATGTCATCCTTAGAGGCTATCCAGGCTTGTCCTACACAAAGGAAAGCCTTACTATTTATGTTGGGTGCAGTCAATCCTTTAGACGATAGGATGATCACCTTTGACATCAAAAAATTTGAGCCTCATCTTCCTCCTTCAGTTTCTTTTCAACTTCTAGTCACTACCAACAATGTTGCGATATGTCATTACTTCATCAATGAAGGTGCATCCACATGTTTCATGTTTGCTAAAATTTGGATAAACTTAGGGTCTCCCAAACTTGTGTTATCTACAATCACCCTTCGTGCATACGATAGTTGTCATTCCCAACCCGAAGAATTATATCAGATGTTCCCATCGAGTTAGTCTGTAAACAAGATCTCATTAACGTTGAGGTTGTAGATGCCCCATTGGACTACAAAATTCTTTTAGTTCGTAGTTACATGTATGCTATGAAGGCGACTACATCCTCTATTTTTCATATGACAAGCTTCCCACATGAAGAGAAGATCATTACCATTAACCAACTTATTTATTACTATCCAAAAGCTTAGATCAATCCAGACAATGTCTTGTCTATGATGGAAGGGAACCAAGTCATTTCCTTGTTCATGAATGTATGTCTATGAGTATTCAAAGACACTACATTACATAGAACTTACTATAGTCCCCCATCGATAGTGACACCTCCTAGCCCATCGAATGTATGCATTGTGATAGCATCCAAGCAACATGTTGCCTTTGCACCTTCCACATTAGTTGCGTCATCCTCACAACCACTTAGTGAACCCTCCAACTCCATCTTTGTTGCACCCTCATGGGATTCTATTTGCTCAAGTCCCCTTCTTATTTCCTCCTCCGTGAGTAATTGAAATATCGATGATAGCCACTTTAAATCTTCTTGATCTCATGTTGGGTATCCCCAAGTGGTACCTAAACCCCCCAACCCCTCCTGCACCTTTGGCACCAACTCCTCATTTGGTCCTAATGCCTATGCAACCAATGAGTACTACTACCATGTCATCCTTGAAATCCAAAAAGGCCTAGCCCATCGTGACCAAATCCAAAAAATGGATGGGGGTTGGGGGGAAATTAATAAGACTGGGGGCACCAATACCTATGAAAAAGTTTTGGCCACCTCAACCACTACACCTAAAGTTATTCATCCTCGTGTTTTATGCAACCTCACAGCCATGTGACCAATAATTTTCCATCTCTCCTAAGGTTGCAAGACCTGTTTAATTCATATGATTTAGAACCTAAATGATCCACTCTAATTGTCCAAGTTACCCTCCACGAGTCATTTAAAAAGTGCATCAAGTCCTTATGGACCAATCATCCATGTGCTTTGTGTGATACATATGCTCATTATTCTCACCAATGTCTGAAGTTACTTTAGTTTTGGAATGCTCTCACCATCATTCATTGTATCGATTATTTGCTTGAAGATGCTTCTTCACCTATTTTCGACTTTATTGCCCTCTGAAGTTAAAAGTTTTATCAAGAAGAAGTTAATCCTAATATTGAAAGAGGACCTCCCCTCTACAAGCCTGATTAGAAGACTATACACATCTATTACATCTCAACTTCTATTGGTTCTTTATTTTATGGAAACTCTTCATCTTCATTGAATGTTCATTGGAGAAACCCTCCTGATCTTGTTTCCCCTTTGACCTTGTCATTGATTGAGCCTTCATCCACTTATACCATGCCTTCATCTATAAGAGTGTCACATCTGAGCCAAATTTCATGTTCTTATGGTGTTGATATGAGGTTCAATGCCTCCACTACAACATCTTCAACCTCCACAATGGTATTACCCAAATGTGTGGACTCTGGTGCCCCTATTTTTCACTCAAACAAAGAGATTCTATAAACCCTTACAAATCTAGACTATACATGAGATGATATGCATTAGCAATCCTATTTCTGATCTTAAGATGCATTTACTCCTTAGAATCCCATCGACTAGTACACTATTGAATCAAAGGACTTTCTCCCCTAGGAAAAGTTGATTGGCTTAAGAATCTTATTCGTACAATTGATGCTTTTAATGAGGGTAATATGGCCAACATTTCACCCACCATCAAGGTGGATATTTTTGTTCTCCCGAGTATCACATAAAACATTTGGAGCAAATTGTTCCCCTAAAGAGATTGTTACGTACAAATCTATTTTCCAATAATTTTGTAATGTCTTCACCTCGTCTTACTTGGATATGCACTAACTTGGTCCTGCCATTGTTGAACATCACATCGATATGTGGTCGAATGCCATCCTTGTTTGTCAGAAACAAAGGCCTATACACACTACCAAGGCTTCGTCCATCAAAGTGAAGATAGACAAGCGTAGACAACTCGGGTTTATATATCCAATTGTGTGTGCTTCATGGGTTTCTAACTTGCCCCCCCCCTTCAATGAGAAACAAGGCACCATTCTTGTATATATTAATTTTTGTGATTTGAATCAAACCTTCCCCAAAGATAATTACCCAACATTATTCATTGACTAGTTATTAATGCATGCATTGGAAGTGGGGTCCTTTCCTTTATGGATGGATTCTCAAGTCACGATTAGATTCAAATTCATCCTTAGGATAAATACAAGACCACCTTCACTACTCCCCGGGGGACTTTGCTTATCTAAAAAATTAAACTGTTGAAATTAAAGAGGAGGACCAAACCACTAACCTGGGACTTGCATGGTTGAATTTCATTAGTCGATTTGTTCACTACGATCTCGAGAAGATCTAGGGAACGAAACAACTCTCTAAATTTCAAATCTCAAGTGATTTTGCCCTATTTATAGAAAACCCTAGTTCTTCCTTCCCTCCATTCTAACTCATACAAACTCTAATTGATATGTCATTTACGTCATTGGATATGTAATTTCAAGCCCTCCAAAAGGGTACTATTATATTTTATTGCTTTAATACTTCATTCGGGAGATCTTTTTCTCGTGGATTATTGAGGTGTCGATTAAGTTTCCTTGATCAATGTTCTTTGTGTTTTGGTAGTACCTAGTGTATTTTTCTACATGTTTTATACTTAGCCATTTTTCGCAAATGCGAAAATGCGGGTTGCAAGAAGGCCTTTCTTTCATCTTCGTAACCCTGCAAGCCCACAAGTCCTTATAATTAAATGATTTTTCTTTCTTTATTATCCCTCTTTTCGCACCCATTACACTTAGTCAATTTTTTGATTGCGAGAGTCTTGTTGTGGGAACCAAAACCATTGTCAAACATCCCACAACTTGCATTTTCTCATCCTTCAAAATGAAACCTGCAATTCTGCAACATCCAAAATGAACCTGCATTAACACTTAGTCAATTCTACGAATGTGGATGCAGGAGACCTCTTGACACTTCATCCCTTGATCTCTTGCAACCTGCATTTTTGCATTCTCCTTTTCGAGCTTTGCATCACTCATTACGCACCCTTCGTACTTAGTAAATTTTCATGAATCCCAATGCATAAGGACTACTCTCGAGAGCATTTAAAGTTCCACTACAACTTCAACTGTCTCACATTTGGATTGATACCATTATTTATTTGAAACAATTTTTGTGAAATCTTTACTATAGATTCAAATCCAAATTGTAATTGACATCAATAAATTGAATGTCTCGGCATGAAATTCACAACAAATCCGTGGTGAATTTAGTAACACTTCCATCCTTGATAAAAGGGATTAGCTTAACAAGAAAGCCACTTATTCACTAAATTTATCCAATAAAGCATGTCAAATAAGAGAAACAAGCCATATTATGGAGACACAGTATGTTAGAAAACCAGGATCACAGAGCAATAAAATAAGACAAATGCGGAAATAAAACACAGAAGATACACAATACAATAGAGACACATATATACATGGTTCACCCTGTTAACACATAAGGTTGTATGGGTCAACAAGTCTTCTTTGTTTTTTATTTTTTGAGTCATCGGGTTCATGGAACATAGGTTTTGAAGTTATTAGGTTGTGTTCATATGGTTACAATCGGTTCCAAAAGGAATAGAGTTATGTTTAGCCTAAGCCTAAAGTTTGAGTCATATGATGATTGTCATGTCAAGATCTAAACCCTTGCATGTCAGACTCTTGTTTTTCTTCATCGTGATTATGACATGTCACACCTCCAACTTGTACCTGAGATTCCTTTTGTCACTATCCATCCGCAAAAGGGTCAACTCAAGTTAAGTTTGTGTGCTGCCAACTCACTAGGAGAGTTTGCAGCGTACTCCAAGTACATTTTGCTTTCATCTCTAATCATTGCTTTAAAGGATCTTTTCAAAAATATTTTATGGTTATCAGGGCCTGTTTTTTAACCATTTCCAGGGATTATGTCACCAATTTTTCTAACAAATTCCTTGAAGTGCATGATCCATTTTGAAATTGGCACTGCAAACTCACAAACAAAAGCGTTGTGAACTGGTACAAGTGTTGCGAACTGGAGGAAAGAGAGGGTTGTAGCTTGGATAGGTTGTAGGCACTCACGTCGGGATTTATCAACATCAACAACAGCCTCAGAGCTACCATGTACTCTATGAAGTTTTTCATATCATTTTGAAAGGTTGAGGAGGGGGTTTGGTAAAATTCTTGAATAGCTTGGATAGGTTGTAGGCACTCACGTCGGGACTTATCAACATCAACAACAACCTCAGAGCTACCATGTACTCTATGAAGTTTTTCATATCATTTTGAAAGGTTGAGGAGGGGGTTTGGAAAAATTCTTGAAATTAGCACTGTGAACCAACAGACAGGGGCACTGTGAACCAACAGACAGGGGCACTGTGAACCGATAGACAGGGGCGTTACAAACTCATTTCTTGTAGCAGTTGCTTCTAAAGATTTGATCATAACTCCAAAACGGTGATTTGGGGTTTTCTGAATTTTTTTGTGTATGAGCATGATAATGGCATTTGCTTGCTGACCAAATTTCAGCCTCACCCAATTTGGCATTCGAGAGATATAATTAAAACACCAGTGCGCTGCAAACTCTCTATTTTGCATAGTTGTTGGATATTCGCCTTGTTTGGAGGTTGCCACCTATCAAGGAAGGTTAGAATGGTCTCTTAGGAGTTAGTTGGACACGAGGGACATGTGTTCCATCTCCATGTCAATCATAATGACCTGTTTCAAAAGGCATTTATCATTGTAGATAAAATCCCCAAAAAATAGGAATTTGTTAGGCTTTTGTTGGAATCTTTTGTAGGAAGACTCCTAAATGGAGGAGGATCCTATGTAACTCCTTGGTTTCGACCTACTTAGGGTAGATAGAGAATATTCACTATCAATGAAAGGGTTTTTGATGAGAAAATGGTTGGATTCATGAGACAAGAGAGGAGAGAGCCGGAGGAAAAGTTTTAGTTGCTCATTTGAAAGACCAAGGGCTTGTTTGTAATGATATTTTTTGCCATTAAAGATTCATGAGAGTTGTTATTAGATTGTCTTCTGTGTTTTTCCATTTCTTTGTTATCTTCTTGCTTGAACATATTGCAGGTTTTGAGGATCATAGCGGCCATTGATGGATGGATTCATGAACAACAGAGGATCTGTTGTAGCTTGCCCAATAAATCATTATTTAATGTCAAACCAATCTTTATTTGTTTGCAAAAGGGATTTTTGTACAATGGATGTTTTTTCTTTTTTCATATTCACCATGCTTCTACTCATTATTATATATATCTTTGTCTGGTATACACTTTGATTACATTTGATCTGTAAGATGTTATGAATCCTTGCCCAATGGAATGCCTCTGTAGACAAGTTGTTGACCTCTCCCTTTCTTTCCCAGTCTTGTTGATCCACCTACCCAAACCAATTTAATCCATTTATATTTTGATGGGTACTGGGCTTGCACTTACAACAGTCTAAGTGTGACTCTGAGTGCTAACACACCCATTTTGGGTTACGTCCACCAAAGAAATTGCCAGGTCCTTCCTTTATTATTATCCAACAAATGAAGGGATACAACCTACAACACACTCGTTGTAACTTCCTATTCTTTATCTCACAGTCTCCTCTCTCATAATACAATATTCGCAATGATACATAGCGACAATACAATTCCCTCATAAAAGAGGGTCGCCTTCTAGGGAAAAAAACCCTAACATAACTTCTACTGCCATATCTATGACCTTATATTGAACAATCCAGATTTACTATGAAATTACAATATACATTTACAAGGTAAATTTTCCTTCGGGGGCTTTGCCCCCAAACCCCCGTCAAGGGCCCGCTTGCCCCCGGACCCTGCAAGGGGGGCAAGCCCCCCCTGCAACCCCCTCACGTAGAGTGTACAATATTCCAGGGTGTACAGTCTTCATGCAGTATAAACACAGTTTAAAATAAAGAGCTTTGAATAAGGAAGATAATCAAGCTCCACAACCAATAATCTCCCACTTGGAGATTGATCTCTACAACTCCACCACTATTGTATCTGTTGGACTATGATCCTTCTTGGACCTCACAGATTTCTCATCTTCACCTTCATGCCTGAATACCAACTAAATCTGAAGCAGGAACTCAATTTCTCCCTGGTTACTCCCTTTGTTAATACGTTTACAAGATTCTGACTAATATGTATCTTTTCCAACTTCAAATGTCCATCTTCCAAGACAGATCGTATAAAATGATACTAGAGTTGTATATGCTTAGTCTTCGAATGGAAGGCTAAGTTCTTTGCAAGATGAATGGCACTCTCACTGTCACAGTACAACCTGTTATTCTCCTGCTTCTTTC
>ML824188.1:28582-45725 GCA_009831015.1 Picea engelmannii | reverse complement strand
ATATAGGCTTGAAACTTTTCATGTTCTTTTCTGAATCATTCTAGAGTATTATTTAATGTGTTGCATAGATATACAATCTTTTCTCAATCACACAGAATACACAGAGACACTGATTTTCAAGCGGAAACCCATAAAGGGAGAAAACCTCTTATTCTTAGGATGTCAATCAAGCTCCATCTTTCATGTCCATCACAGTCTTTGAGCACCTACTCAAATATGAGGCTACAACCTCTAATATAAAGCTACAACTTGCAGAGAGCACCAACTCTCATATTTCTCTAGCACCTACTAGATGGAATCACCAACTCCCAAAATATCTTCTAGCACCAACTAGAATATAGAGGACTACAATCCTCCCTAGCACCACCCTACCACCCTTATTGAATCTTACAAAACTTACTTACCTGATCTGTCTCTAATCTGATCTGTTACAACTCAATGTCTCCTCTGCCTTCTTCATCTTCTATGTTTTGTTCCACTTCTGAATATTTATGCTTCTATGCTCTATGACTCCACTGTACTCTTCTTCGTCTATGCTCCACTCTTTCTCCTCCTGCGCACCACAACATCTCTGTTCATCTTTTCTTCTACATTTTATGCTATATGATCCATCTCCATTCTATGTGCTACGCCTCACTTATGCTCTTCAACACCTGCACCCTTCTAAGCGCCTCAATGACTATCTAAAAGGAAAAAAACACCTATTTCTCCTATGCTCTGAGTTTTTCCTTTTCTTTTCACGTCAAGTCCTCTGGCCTATCTCCTAAACGCGACCCTTCCAAGTCCTTTGCCATATCAAGAGCGCGACCCTTCCAAGTGCTCTACCAAACAAAAAACGTGACCCTTCTAAGAAGGAATGCAACTGTAACACCCTGTTTCCCCCAATCTGTAAAAATAACTATATTGGCCAAGAACTATGGCAAACTCAAAGATGTGAACGTTTGATTTGATGGACCTTTTTATAAAAGGTCGATGAATGTAAATTATGAATATGTGTTACATTGCTGCTGGGAGGGGGATGTGCTAAAAGAGACCACGATGGCTAATGAGAGGTGGTGGAAGGGACCTGGAATGGTTGCGTTAACTTCCACCGAGCCAGTACCGTATTGGTTTTACTTTCTCAAAGACCAAGCAACTCTCTGACCCTGGAATGGATTTCCCGTCAGATTGGTAGGTGGGGAGGCTCCTCAAGAGTTAATGAGGGGATGGGTGTGAACCGCCCATCCGTAACATCTCCTAGACCTGACCACGGACGAGAAAATTCGTGCCACACGCAACCTTGCAGAGAAAAGACAAGAGAGGAAGTGTGGTAAGGGTAGAGGGGAGAAAGTGCACATGACAGGGATCACGGAAGAGAACTGGAGAAACTCTGGAAACACAGGGAGTTCAGAATATAGGAGAAGGAGAGTAACCTTCGTCCAGGATTATTTTCCTGTATCAAGAGAAGGAGAGTAACCTTTGTCCTTTACTTCCGTTGAGCTGGAAGTAGGAGACTGAATCTCAAAGCATCATGGTCTAGCTCGGGGGTGGCCAGTGGTAAATCCGTTTGGAGTCACTGAGCCTACGGTTGGGTGGAAACGAGCACCCCTCTCAGCAGTCGCGTCACACCTGGTGTTTCTGATAAGTATTTTATGCCTTGTATTTTGAATTATATACCATGAATACATGCTTATGTTTATCCACCCGTAATGATTTCTGTGTGGAATGATTGCCCGGTGTTTTGATCGGAAATAATGGACGCATACTTATACTTATATGATCATAATCGATTTATGTATAAAAGGAACGAGTTAGGAATACAAATCCATTCCCTTGAGATTTGTTCCGTCTATTGACTCACACTATGTCCTGGTTTGATTTCTCGAAGGCACCTCCTCCCGGGAAGTTTCCTCGCATTCCAGAGCCGGAGTGAGTTCCTTGAAAGGACTACCATTATAGTGAACCCACGAATTTACTTTACCCCTGACACAGAGTTCATAGCTCGGCGAATTAGGAAGGCTTTTCAGTCAGGTCACCAAGCCTAGGGATAATTACTCAAGAAACCACTGAAGGATCATGTGATTTGAGCCTTGTACAAGAGAGAGTAGTTCTCTCAGGTTTTCGGCGTTTCAGCACCCGGGAAAGCAAAGGGTAAGACCCCTCGTTTTCGCAAGTCGCGAAATCCCGGTACCCGAAACCCCGACGCGCTCTGTGGATGAGTTGGTTTTGCGTGAATAGGTTTCAATGTTTCGGCACCCAGGAAACCAAAGGGTAAGACCCCTCGTTTTTGCAAGTCGTGAAATCCCGGTACCCAAAACCCCGATGTGCTTTGTGGATGAGCCGATTTTGTGTGAATAGGTTTCGGCGTTTCGGCACTCGGGAAACCAAAGGGTAAGACCCCTCGTTTTCGCAAGTCGCAAAATCCCGGTACCCGAAACCCCGACATGCTTTGTGGATGAGCCGGTTTTGCGTGAATAGGTTTCGGCATTTCGGCACCCGAGAAACCAAAGGGTAAGACCCCTCATTTTCGCAAGTCGCAAAATCCCGGTACCCGAAACCCCGACGCGCTCTGTGGATGAGCCAGTTTTGCGTGAATAGGTTTCGATGTTTCGGCACCCGGGAAACCAAAGGGTAAGACCCCTCGTTCTTGCAAGTCGTGAAATCTCGGTACCCAAAACCCTGATGCGCTCGGTGGAAGAGCCCTAGGTCACAGGGAAGAGTCATGTGGTAGAAGGAGGAGGTAGGTGCTAGTAGTTAACCAAGGGTCAAAACTCGGGAATCGACATTTCGGGTCCCGAAAGAATCTGGACCGTCCATTTGTAGGGGACGCGTAGCGAAGGTCTAAAGCCACCGGGGTTCTGGACTTCGAAGGAATAGGAGGGAATACCTCGCCAAAAATCCTGAAGGGTAGAATGCTGGGATTTAACCTAGGCCGTTGATCAAGCTGACGATCTGGACCGTGGATCCGGATGATACCGGGTTTTCGAGTCACGAGGATTAAAAAAAAGGGAAAGGAGGAACGCTTGCATCGCGATTTCCCCAAAACGCGAAACCCCGAAAGCATTTAGAGGAATAGCACCAGGTCATAGGATCAGTCGTATGGCAAGAGACCCAAGGGAGGAGCTAAGGATCTGTTAGACCCTTTCGGGTTTCAACATTTCGAAAGACAAAGAACAGGGGAACGCTTGCATCGCGATTCCCCGAATCGCGAAAGTCGGAAGCACCATTTTGGTAAGGCCCATGGTCATAGCCAATGATCACATGGAGGAGGACAAGGGAAGGGATGGTCTACGCTAGGCCCCATAGAAATTCGGGGATTTTGTCCCTCGAAGAAAAGACAAAAGAAAAAAAAAATCATAGCTGTCGTAGTGGGTATGTGACAACAACCCTTGTCTACGAAGGAAGAAAAATTGCGACCCTTCTGTGTGACGGAAGAAAAATTGTGACCCTTCTGTGTGAAGGAAGAAAAATTGCGACCCTTTTGTGTGTAAGTGCGACCCTTCTGTGTAAGAGAGGAAAAAATGCCACCCTTCTCAGAAAACGATGCTACCCTTCTGAGAAATAATGAATACCCTTATGAGAAATGATGATACCCTTCTAAGAAATGATGATACCCTTATGAGAAACAATGAATACCCTTCTGAGAAACGATGATACCCTTCTGAGAAACGATGATACCCTTCTGAGAAACGATGATACCCTTATGAGAAACAATGAATACCCTTCTGAGAAACAATAGATCAAAAAAATTGTGACCCTTCATCTTCTCTGGTGGTTATCTTGAGTCTCTTTAGCTTCACTGACAGTTACAATCAGTGATTTTTATTCATTGATGATAAGTCTATCATGGCAGTTACAGTCAGTCATTTTTCTTCATTGATGGTAAATCCGTCCTGGCAGTTACAGTCAGTCGTTTTTAGTAGTGGAGTTAGATGTGCAACACAGAGTGGATTTAGGTGTACAATAGATACTCCAAGAGCTAGGGTGCTCCATCATAAGATTCCAATATCACATCATCACGAAAATCCTCATCAAACCCCCAAGGTGCTCCAAAGTATGCCAAGGAGATGAATGCCTATTGTTTTTAATATCATTATGAAAGTATAATACACATGCAGAACCTCAGGGCTCCCTCACTAAGAGTGTATGATTCCCCCAATCATGTTAATGTTGCTTGAAGGCCTAGGTAGCTCCACCAAAACAACAATGGAAGAAGTCCAAAGGAGGTAAGTTCTCTACAAAATCCTTTTATATCACATCAAGGATCATCATAGGTGCTCAATAGAGATGTTGCAAGTCAAGGTGCTCTCCTACAAGCATCAAGTATCATGCATCAGTGGGAAGTAGGTGAGTGCTCCATGGAATCCATTGTTTATTTCATGAAGCTCTAAAATATTGAAGTGCTCCATAGAATCATATCTTACCATACCACACCAACAATGAAAGAAGCAACACCATGAATTACTAGCACCACAAGCAAGCTGCTCCAAACCCCCATGTTTTCATAGTCTAGTCATTCCTGATGCTATCATCGTTGTTGTTATTGCCATCAATGACAAGCACACTCTTCCTGTAAACATGCCAACAATCTCCCCCTTTGGCATTGATGGCAACCCTGAAAGGCTGCACTATTCTACTTCGACCTCCAACTCTAACATCCTGACCACACCTTTTCTCCCCCTTTGACATCAATCTCAAAGAAAACTGGGAGTGACTCTGTTCTCCCCCTGATTAGAGATACAATAAGCACTCTCCCCCTGATCAGATATACTATGAGCATTCTCCACCTGATCAGATAGACTATTTTAACTTGATAATAGGGTCACACCCAACTTCTGGCGTAGATACTCAAACTTATCTTTTGCAAGCGGTTTGGTGAAGATATCAACAATCTGATCTTTGGATGGAATATAATGCAAAGAAACAACAGTGTTGGTTACCTATTCCCTCAAGAAGTGATACTTGATGGGTATATGTTTGGTTTTGGAGTGAAATACATGATTCTTTGACACACTAATTGCACTAGTATTATCACAATGAATTGGGATTGGTGTAGTATACTTTACCTCCAGGTCTACAAGTGGCTAAATCATCCACAATACTTGGGTACAGCAAGTGGCAGCTGCAATGTATTCAACTTTTGTAGTCAATAAGGAAATTGAACCTTGCTTCTTTCTCAACCATGCTACAAGAGAATCTCTTAAGAAGAATGCACCTCCACTCGTGCTTTTCCTTTCATCCATGCAGTTAGCCCAATCAACATCTGAATAGACTGATAATTGAAAATTATAATTCTTAGGATACCATAGGCCATAGTTCATTGTTCCTTTCAAGTATCTGAATATTCTTTTGACAACTATCAAATGACTATGTTTAGGTGCAGACTAATACCTTCCTACCATTCCAACAACATGCATGATGTATGGACAAGATGTTGTGATGTACAACAGGCTACCTATCATAGACCTATATGAACTCTGATCGACATCAGGTGAGTTATCATCCTTGCTTAACTTGCATCCAGTGACCATAGGTGTGCTCACAGGTGAAGAATCTTCCATTTGAAACCTTTTCAACACTTCTCTTAGATATTTCTCCCGAGGAAGATATATTCCTTCAGACCTCTGAGTAATTTTCTCACTCATCTTATTTTTGTAGACCCATTTGGATCCTATTACATTTTTATGTGTTGGCCTAGGAACAAGTTCCCAAGTGTCATTCTTTTCAATCTAATCCAGTTCCTCATTCATTGATTTTAACCAATCTACATCTTTACTGGCTTCATTAAAGTTCTTGGGTTCCACCATGGATATAAAGACTATATGTGATTGCTCGGTGTCTTTCATTATCCTTCTCCTGGTTTGTACACCTTTGTCTTTCTCACCAATTATGTGACTTGCAGGATGATTATTTTGAGTAATTTTGGAGGAAGGATTTGATGTTGATTGTTGTCTTGACTCTTCTTTTCTGGGTGTCTCTTCTCCACCTGAATCATCATCTTCTTGTGACTCTGAGATTTGTTGTTCTTCATTTTCATTATTCTCATCATCTTCTTCATTTGACTTAGTGCTTATTCTCTGTTGATCTTTTACAGGAGATTCTTCATCAATTCGAACATCAATACAGTCTACTAATTTATGTGTTCTTATGTTAAAGCATCTGTATCCTTTACTATTCGTTGCATATCCTAAGAAGATACCTTCATCAACTCTACCATCAAATTTTCCCAAATGATCATCATTATTTTTTATGTAGCATTTACTTCCAAATACTTTGAAGTGTTTGATTAATGCAGGTCGACCAAACCACAACTCATATGGAGTTTTATCATTGTTCGGCCTTAGATGTGCTTTGTTTAAAATATGAACAGTCATGTGAACAACCTCCACCCAGAAGGTTTGTGAAATGTCCCTTTCACTCATCATATCCCTTGCCATCTGCTGAACTAATTTATTTTGGCGTTCTACAACTCCATTTTGTTGAGGAGTACCTGGAATAGTATATTCTCTTTTAATTCCATCTCTGTCACATAATGCTTTGAAATCTCTTGACATAAATTATCCTCCTTTGTTTGAGCGAATTGCCTTTAACTTCCTTCCTGTATGATTCTCAGTTAACACCTTAAACGTTTTGAACTTCTCAAATGCATCAGATTTTTCTCTCAGAAATGCAACACACGTAAGTCTAGAGAAGTCATTAATGACCAGCATAAAGTAACGTTCTCCTCTAGTTCCTTCCTTTCGCGATGGTCCACACAGATCCATATGAATAATTTGAAGCGGTTGCTTTGAAGATGTGAAACTCTTCAATTTGAATTGAGCACGAGTCAGCTTATCCATTTGACAGGAATCACATACAGAGTTATGAGGCTTAGATATTCTTGGAAGATATTTCACAACACCTTCATTATTCAATTTGACAATATGATCAAAATTCAGGTGTCCAAGCCTTCTGTGCCATAACCAACTTTCATCAAATTTTCTTAAATTACATTCCTCCTTATCTTCCTTCAAAACATAGACATTGTTTTCAGTTCTAACCCCTTTTGCAATCAGCTCTCCTGTGTTCACTGTTTTTATATTACAATCCTTGGCAGTGAAAGTGACTTCACATCCTTTGTCACACACCTGATTGAAATTAAGAAGATTATGCTTTAATCCATCAACAAATAATACATCTTGAGCTTTGCCTCTTCCATTACTTAAGCTTACTAGACCTTTACCTCTGATCTTTCCTGGAGCATCATTTCCAAAAGTCACATTTCCTGATTTACTTTCTTTGAGTGATAGGAACTTACTTTTGTCACCTGTCATATGCCTGGAGCATCCGCTGTCAATATACCAGGGGTTCTTTTGTCTTTGAGCTGGAAACACTAATCCACACTTGTTATCTTCTTTCTTCTTCCAAACCTTGACGTTTTCAGCTCTGTGATTTGAATCTGGCTTATAGTTCCTTATGCAACAATCTGTAGCTTTATGTCCATAATTATGGCAGATGTAACATTTTGGTTCATTGAATAAAGGATCATAACAATTGTTATGCTTAATCTGCGTCTTTTTCCCAGCCATCACATGATTTGCAATCTGTGGTTGTTTGTTACTTGGATGTCTCATTCTTTGTTGTGGTAGATATTTACTCCTTGGGTATCTTGATTTCTCATGTCTAAATCTTAAAGAACAATTTACAGCTTTGTGGCCAAAGTTAGAGCAGTAAAAACAATATCCATAGAACAAATCTTTGTACCTGGAAAATGGTTGTCTTCTTTGAGCAGGTCGATTTCTTCCATGCTGATGATTTCCTTGAGCAGAGGGTGTATTATTTCTTTGTTATACAGATTCAGTTCTGGTACCTTTTTCTTCGCTCCTTCTTGGCGGTTGATTATCTTCCTTTATTTCTACAGGTTTGTTGTTGTCAATGGTTGTAGATTTGACAAACTTGATGGATTCTTTGTTGCTTGGATGACCACTACTTGATCCCTCTTCATAACCCAAACCAATTTTCAACTTTGGATTCTTTTGCTGACTTAGAATGGTGGCTAATCCTTCTGAGGCTTTAATACATGTCAGATTATGATGATATAAGGCCTGGAATTTCTCTAGATCTTTTCTGACAGACACTACTTCAACTTCCAAATTTTCACCTTTTTTTTTGGCTTCCTTCAATTGTTGTTTGAGGACGTCTTCAATCTTCTTAGCTTCTTCTAACTTAACCTTCAACAGAGCAATTTCTTCATATGGTTCATTGCATGTTTTCTCATACCTGAGCAATAACTATTTTTCTTTTCTTTTCTTTTCTCCTAGTCTATCAATCTCTTCCACGGCATTGAAAAGTTCTCCTTCAAGATCTACTACTGCTTCACCATCAACGAACTCACTTCCTGTATCTTCAGTGTTTAGATATTCTAAAGCTTTTAGCATGAAATCATTTATTTTACTTTCAACAGAAGAGTCATCGTCTTCATCATCTGAAGGGTTGTCATCATTGTTTACACAAAGGATTTTTTTCTTAAAATTATTCTCTTTATAGACCTTCTTGTGTTTGTGGTTCTCTTCAACATCATATGTCTGATCCTTTCTTTTGTGAGGACACTTAGATGCAAAATGACCTATCTTACCACAGTTGAAACATTTGAAGGGTAGCTTACTTTTGTATTTGCCAGATCCTTTCGTCAGTCTTCTCACAAAATTTGCTTCAATCTCATCTATATCGGAGTCTGTGTTTTTCTCTGCTTTAAAGGATGCCTCTCTTATAGTGGATTTACCTTTGGTGATTCTCATTTCATAAGCAGTTAGGGTTCCAAGAAGTTGATCTAGTCTCAACGTTTTGAGATCAGTTATTTCCTCTATGACAGAGACCTTTGAGTTAAATCTATCAGGAAGAGATCTTAATATTTTATGGACTAGAAAAGATTCATCTATCGTTTCACCTAGACCTTTCATAGTGTTGAAGTTCTTCTATACGTAAGAAGTACTTACTGATAGTTTTGTCTTCATCCATCTTTAACTGCTCAAATTTCAGTCAGTGAGTCTAAAGTTTTGCTTCTTTCACCTTTTGATTACCTTCATAACTACTTATCATCTTATCCCACATAACTTTTGTTGAATCACGGTGCATGTGTTAAGAACCTAAATAGATCTGCAAATATAATCACCACAAATACTAAATACACAATAGATCCACAAAGCAAGATAGAAGAGACCACACTATTTATTACCAAACCCTTGAGGTAGGGAAACACCATACAATGGATCCTATTATGGAAGGGATCCTCTCCTGTTCACTTGCCTCTTCGAGGGGGCATCCTCCTATTGAGCTACCGCTCCACAATACAATACTTCTCTTCCCGTTACCTTACATTGCTTGAACACCTTTATATAGTGCTACCATCACCTAAGAACATTCTAGAGGAGGAATATTCTAGAAGTAGAACCTTCTAAGAAGTCATCTTTCATTTATTATATCTAACTACCATAGTGGGCCTTATTTAATAATATAATGGACCTAGTCCACCTTACATTGAATGACCTCTACTATTATCACTATGGGCCCTCTTGGCCCCCCTACTACATCTCTAGCTACCTTACATTCCATCCCCCTTATGAAAGCGTTGTCCTCAACGCTTGATGTACAACCATATACCAGGGTCCCATGGATAATTGTGGACCATAATGCTGAAAAAGACCGAAGAACTAAGGTCCCATGTAGAAAGGAATGCCACCATGATGAATTAGTCCAACTGCCATTGTAAACCAGGGTCCCATGTCCAAGTGCTCATGTGAACTCCACACGGAAGATATCGACACCCAATAACCAACTGAAAATGATGCTCCCAATACTGACACCTATCATGTGGATCCAAATAAGAATATTCATCCACATAGTGGGAGATGATCAAAGATGAATCTAGAAGGAACAATACCATTGTAAAATATGCAGGCTGGACGTTGGTAACTAGCTCTTGATGTGGGACATTGATTTTCTCTACAAAAGGTGGAGTAGAGTCATCAAATAAAATATGAAAGTGGTTGTCATCCCAGAAATGACAACTATCCATATACCAATCATCGCAATCGGCCTCGAGATCATACCAAGAATATATTTCTTTGATTATATTCATCCCTGATGTCTGCCATAAGAAATCTCTCTTGCATGTTATCCAAGAAATTTTGAATACTACGAAAACTATCATTGAGGCCGTTTGTGAGGCCATCTACAAAGACATCCAATTTATCATTCAATGTGTCATACAATTGAGATTTGAATGTTTCAAAAGTTTCTTTGAGGGTTTGAGAGGAAATAGTCATCTGAGACCCTATGAACTCTTCGGTCCCACAGCCGTCACGAAAAAACCCAAAAAATAGAACAATAACTTATTGCAGAAAATCACGGCGTTTTCTGGAAAAACCTTGAAAAACTGTTGATTTTAAAACTTCAATATCTTGACTTCCCGAACTCCGTTTCGGCTGATTTTTTTTTGAAAATGGGTGAAATTGTGAGAGGACCTCAGATCTATAATTTTCTTGGGAAAATTCGGCCTCCAGCTGCTACAAAAATAAGTAAAAAATCGCACCATCGTCCACAGAAAAAACCCTGAAAAATGCAGATTTTAAAACTTCAATATCTTGACTTCCCGGACTCCATTTTAGACGATTTTTTTTTTCCACTTTGGTGTTTTTCTGAGAGGAACTCAAATATACAACCAATTTCTGCAAATTTTGCACAAAAATACACCGAAAAGTTCTGGAATGTCGCGGCCCTATTTTTTCTTCTCCGAAAAACAATCTGCAAAAATAAAAAATATTTGCCCACGATGTCTGCCAAGGAAAGTGCTCTGATACCAATTGTTAAGAACCTAAATAGATCTGCAAATATAATCACCACAAATGTTGAATACACAATAGATCCACAAAGCAAGATAGAAGAAACCACACTATATTATTACCAAACCCTTGAGGTGGGGCAACACCATACAATGGATCCTATTATGGAAGGGATCCTCTCCTGTTCACTTGCCTCTTCGAGTGGGAATCCTCCTATTGAGCTACTGCTCCACAATACAATACTTCTCTTCCTGTTCCCTTACATTGCTTGAACACCTTTATATAGTGCTACCATCACCTAAGAACATTCTAGAGGAGGAATCTTCTAGAAGTAGAACCTTCTAAGAAGTCATCTTTCATTTATTATATCTAACTACCCATTTATTATATCTAACTATCATAGTGGGCCTTATTTAATAATATAGTGGACCTAGTCCACCTTACATTGAATGACTTCTACTATTATCACTATGGGCCCTCTGGGCCCCCCTACTACCTCTCTAGCTACCTTACATATAGTTTTGTCTTCATCCATCTTTAACTGCTCAAATTTCAGTCAGTGAGTCTAAAGTTTTGCTTCTTTCACCTTTTCATTACCTTCATAACTACTTATTAACTTATCCCACGTAACTTTTGTTGAATCACAGTGCATGACTTTGACAAACTCGACTTCTGCAAGTCCACTGAGGATGGAATTCATTGCTTTTGCATTAAAGCTAAACTCCAGCTTATCATCTTTTGAGGCCAATACTACAGGCTTCACATATCCAGTTTCAACGACATCCCAAACATCAACACCCAAAGACATTAAATATGTTCTCATCCTTATTTTCCAGAAGGCAAAGTTTGTTCTATCAAACAGAGGGGCTCTATTAGTTGAACTTTCTTCATGACTAGTCATGTTCAAGCTTATGGATCTACCTTTGATCAAAGGCATGGGCTCTGATACCAATCGATGAAAATATAACTCAGAGGGGTGGGGGTGGGGGGGTGTGAATCAATTATATATATATATATATATATGCTTGAAACTTTTCATGTTCTTTTCTGAATCATTCTAGATTATTATTTAATGTGTTGCATAGATATACAATGTTTTCTCAATCACACATAATACACTGATTTTCATTAGGAAACTCATAAAAGGAGAAAACCTCTTCTTCTTAGGATGCCAATCAAGCTCCAAATTTCATGTACATCACAGTATTTTAGCACCTACTCAAATATGAGGCTACAACCTCTGATAGCAAGCTACAACTTGCAGAGAGCACCAACTCTCAGATTTTTGTAGCACCTACTTGATGGAAGCACCAACTCCCAGAATATCTTCTAGCACCAACTAGAATTTAGAGGACTACAATCCTCCCTAGCACTACCCTACCACCCTTATTGAATCTTACAAAACTTACTTACTTGATCTATTTATGATCTGATCTATTACAACTCAATGTCTCCTCTGCCTTCTTCAACTTTTATGCTATGTTCCACTTCTGAATATTTTTGCTTCTATGCTCTGCGACTCCACTGCACTCTTCTTCGTCTATGCTCCACTCTTTCTCCTCCTGCGCACCACTGCATCTTTGTTAAGTTTTTCTATTACATTTTATGCTCTGTGATCCATCTCCATTCTATGCGTTATGCCTCACCCATGCTCTTCAACACCTGGACCCGTTTGAGCGCCTCAATGACTATCTAAACGGAAAAACACACCTATTTCTCCTCTTCTCTGAGTTTTTCCTTTTCTTTTCACGTCAAGTCCTCTGGTCTATCTCCTAAACACGACCCTTCCAATTCCTCTGCCATATCAAGAGCGCGACCCTTCCAGTGCTCTACCAAACAAATAATGCGACCCTTCTGTGTGAAGAAAGAAAAATTGCAACCCTTATGTGTGTAAGTGAGACCCTTCTGTGTGAAGGAAGATAAATTGCGACCCTTTTGTGTGTAAGTGTGACCCTTCTGTGTGTAAGTGCGACCCTTTTGTGTGAAGGAAGAAAAATTGTGACCTTTCTGTGTGAAGGAAGAAAAATTGCGACCCTTCTATGTGTAAGTGCGACCCTTCTGTGTAAGAGAGGAAAAAATGCCACCCTTCTCAGAAAGCGATGCTACCCTTCTGAGAAACAATGAATACCCTTATGAGAAACGATGATACCCTTCTTAGAAATGATGATACCCTTCTGATAAACGATGATGCCCTTCTGAGAAACAATGAATACCCTTATGAGAAACGATGATACCCTTCTGAGAAATGATGATACCCTTATGAGAAATGGTGATACCCTTCTAAGAAATAATGAATACCCTTATGAGAAACAATAGATCAAAAAAATCACGACCCTTCATATTCTCTGGTGGTTATCCTAAGTCTCTTTAGCTTCATTGACAGTTACAGTCAGTCGTTTTTATTCATTGATGATAAGTCTGTCCTGGTAGTTACAATCAGTCATTTTTCTTCATTGATGGTAAATCCATCCTGGTAGTTATAGTGAGTCGTTTTTAGTAGTGGAGTTACATGTGCAACGTAGAGTGGAGTTAGGTGTACAATAGAGACTCCAAGAGCTAGGGTGATCCATCACAAGATTCCAATAACACATCATCACGAAAATCCTCATCAAACCCCCAAGGTGCTCCAAAGTATGCCAAGGAGATGAGAGCCTATTGTTTTTAATATCATTATGAAAGTATAATACACATGCAGAACCTCAGGGATCCCTCACCAAGAGTGTATGATTCCCCCAATCATGTTAATGTTGCTTGAAGGCCTAGGTAGCTCCACCAAAACAACAAGTAATATGAAAGAAGTCCAAAGGAGGTAAGTTATCTACAAAATCCATTGTATATCACATCAAGGATCATCATAGGAGCTTAATAGACATGTTGCAAGTCAGGGTGCTCTCCTACAAGCATCAAGTATCATGCATCCAGTGGCAAGTAGGTGAGTGGTCCATGGAATCCATTGTCTATTTCGTGAAGCTCTAAAATACTGAAGTGCTCCATAGAATCATATCCGATCATACCGCACCAACAATGCAATAAGCAACACCATGAAGTACTAGCACCACAAGCAAGCTGCTCCAAACCCCCACATTGTCACAATCTATCCGTTCTTGGCTATCATCATTGTTGTTCTTTCCATCAATGACAAGCACACTCTTCCTGTAAACATGCGAACAATTCCTCCATAAACCTTTGTAGCCAAATCATTTCTTTACTAGCCTCTGTAGCAACAACATACTCTACCTATGTTGTTAAAAGTGAAACAACCTTTTTCAGTGTCGAAATCCAAATGATTGATGTTCCACCTATAGTAAAAACATACAGTGTGGTGCTCCTCTTGCTATCTTTATCACCTGCCATATCTGAATCAACATATCCCTGTAGAACATTGTTTGAATCTCCAAAACTAATGCATGAGTAGCAGTACCTCTCAAATACTCGAGAATCCATTTTACTGCCTCCCAATGTTTCTTTACCTGGATTGTTCATATACCTGCTCACAAATCCCACTGCATGTGCAATATCTGGTCTTGTGCAAACCATCGCATACATCAAGCTGCCAACTGTTGATGAATAAGGGACCCTAGACATGTATTCTATCTCCTCCTGTGTCTTGGGACATATTTCCTTAGTTAATTTGAAATGGTTGGCCACATGTGTACTCATTGGTTCATTCTAAACCTCTCCAACACCTTCTCTATGTACTTACCCCGAGACAATGTCAATTTGTGATTTTTCCCGTCTCTTGTTATTCTCATACCAAGGATTTCCTTTGCAACACTCAAATACTTCATCGCAAATGAATTAGCTAATTTCTTCTTGAGCACATTTATATCCTGCATATTATAATCTACAACAAGCATGCCATCTACATACAATAGAAAGATAATATAGTATCCATTTTCTAGCCTTTTAAAATAATCACAGTGATCATAATGACATCTATTATAACCTTGTTCTGTAAAAAATATGTCAAATTTCAAATACCACTGCCTTGGAGCTTTCTTTAGGCCATACAAGTGCTTCTTCAACCTGTATACCAAATTATCCTTCCAATTGACCTCATACCCATGTGGCTGTTGCATATAAATATCTTGATCCAAATCCCCTTGGAGAAAAGTTGTTTTTACATCTAACTGTTCAAGATGCAAATCTTCTACTACCACAAGACTTAAAATAGTCATAATTGAAATCATTTTAACAACAAGAGAAAATATTTCATCAAAATCTATACCTTTCTTTTGTGCAAACCTCTTTACAACAAGTCTAGCCTTCAACCTGTAAACCCATTTATTTTGGAATGCGCTTTTTCCTGCAGGCAACTGAACCAAGTCCCAAGTCTGGTTGTTTACCAAGGAATCCATTTCCTCTTTCATGCCTTGCTCCCACTTTTTTTTAGTGTCAACCTGCATTGCCTCTTCATAACATTATGGTTCACCATAATCAATCAACAATAAATAATACAATGAAGGAGAGTATCGTTCAGAGTGTCTACTTAACCTGGTAGATCTTCTAATAACACTTGTAGGAGTTTTAGGTACATGTTGCGCAAGAGTTTGTACATTTTGATTTTCTGGTACCTTTGGAATTTCTTTTTCAGTGATCTCATCAAGCACTGTGTATTCTAGTTTTTCTTTTTCTTGTATCTTTCCATGCAACTGGTCTTTGTACATGACCTTCTCATTGAATAATACATCTCTACTCCTAATGATTTTGTGATTTTCATAATCCCATTAGCGATAACCAAAATCATTAACACCGTATCCAATAAAGGTACACTTCTTGGATTTTTCCTCAAGCTTTGTTCTATTTTCTTTATCAATATGGACAAATGCTTCACAACTGAAAGTCTTCAAAAAATAACAGTTTACCCTTTTACCTGTCCATGCATCCTCTGGAATTCCACCATTCAAAGGGCTTGAAGGTCCTTTGTATATTAAGTAAACAACAATATCTACAACATCTTCCTAGAACTGTAAGGGCAACCCAACTTGCAATCTCATACTCTTTGCATGCTCCACGATTATCATGTTCATCCTTTTTGACACACCATTTTCTTGTGGTGTTCCTGGAACTATCTTCTCTCTACGAATCCCATGGTATGAACAATAACCATCAAACTCCTTGCTGCAATATTCACCTCGATTGTCTGATCTGAGACACTTCAACCTTTCTCCTTTCTCATTCTCAACCAAAGCTTTCCATTTCTTAAAAGTATCAAAAACATCATATTTTTGTCGAATGCAATAAACCCAAGTTTTTCTAGTTGCATCATCAATAAAAGTAACATAACAACGAGAGGAGGAGTGTACAATATTTCGGGGTGTACAATATTCACACGGTATAAACACCACTTAAAACAAAGACCTGTCAATCGGGAAGATAATTAAGCTCCACTACCAATACAATCAACACCCTTGGATGTGAAGACTGTGAATTTCATTGGTCCGAGGCTTATAAGTGGTATTCGAGACTTCCACTAGAGGAGAAAAGATTGAACAAAGTTTGGACTTGAAGAATAGTACACGCTTGGTGTATGCCCGAGGTTTTTTATTTCAAGGAATTAGTTCTATGGTGCGTAGACAAATTCAACGTTGAGCAGAGAATAATTCAGTTGGAATAAAAGACACTGATCCATATCACACCGATTGTTTTCAGGAAAATGTTATAGGTTCCAACACCCAATAAGACACTCAAACGTCTTGAATCAAATTCCTTTTTGAATGCTCGTGTTGGGGGAGTGTAACACCCTGTTTCCCCCAGCTTGTAAAAATAACTGGACTGGCCAAGAACTATGGCAAACTCATAAATGTGAATATGTGATGTAAATGGACCTTGAGTAAAAGGTCAATAAATGTGAATGACATTATGAATTTTATTGCAGGACTGTTGAGAGGGGATGTGCAGAAAAAGAGACCACGATGACGGTGGAGGGCACCTGGAAAGGTGGCGTTAACTTCCACCGAGAATTAATACCGTATTTGGACTCCACTGGCCCGGAGAACCAAAAGCGGCTCGCTGGCCCTGAATTAAATGTCTCGCAGGCTGGTAGGTAGATGGTTTAATGAGGGATGGGAGGTGAACTTCCCATCCGTAGAGCCATCCGGCCTGATCAGCGCGAGGGTAATCGCGCCACACGCAACCTCGCAAGAGGATAAGGCGTGGGGTAGAAGTGATTGAGGGCAGACGCGAGGAGAGAACTCTCGCAATATGCAGAGTGAGTGATAGCAGAGAGGAAGGATTGCAACCTTCGCTCCTGGTCACTGGAAAACAGAGACGCAGTCTCACAGCATCGTGGTCTCAGCTCGGGGGTGGCTAGTGGTAAATCCGTTGGGAGTCGCTAAGCCTAC
>ML824188.1:0-18828 GCA_009831015.1 Picea engelmannii | reverse complement strand
GGGGGGGGGTTCGGAATTGGATGCGCAACTCTCAAACGATCGAGATTAATTCATCATGATCAACGACGCTCAGGTGAATTCCAGACCCCCATTGCCATTCTGCCTTTAATGGGGGGGGGTCCGAAATAGTGTCGCGTGTGAAGTGGGGCCCCTCCTGTCATGTCGACCATCGTGTCGCGTTGCCCTCTCTGCCACCTGTATTCCATGTAACTGCGCAACGGGGCCGTTTCTCATTGGCTGTTCTCTGGCCCTGTCGGGATTTGTTCCTATTAGCCATTTGCTAACCCTGTGGGGATTCATCCCCATTTGTCGATCGCTAGCCCTGTCGGGGTCTGATGGTTGCCAAGTCAAACAACTCGACGTCACTGTAGCGCCGAGGCGCGAAATATGAAAGAGGTATTGCGTTTATTCGGACTGTGATCATGACCCGCGACCACATGGGAGCGGGGAGAGAGAAAGAGCCAGCTTACGCTGGTCCTCCATGGATGTTTAGGGCTTCTAATTCGGCAGAAGACCAGAAAAATCTGATTTAGGTAATGGGTATGTGAGAGGGAGCAAACCTCTTGAAAATCTTTCTCACAAAGCCAGACAATGATCCCAAAGGTTCTTCTCATATTGAGGTGTGCTCACTCAAATATCCATACAAAGAATTTGCATGGTTATTTGCAAGGATTGTGAGGCAGGATTCTACAGTTGTTATTCTAGAGTATGTTCTTTATGTTATGCATTGCTCTATTCATGAGAATGTCATTTTTGACTTGACATCTGTTATTTCAAATGAAGTGTCTTTTAAGTTGGGGAACTTCCACTAAACAAAGAAGTTTTATACGACTTCTTATTTAATTTATTCCATAGTCTATTGCCATGTGTTTAAACATTTACCTCGATCCAGAAGTGTAAATTATAATAAGCATCCAATGCATTTATAGTATCCATCACTTTAGAGACAGAATGCCCCTCACAATTTTTAGCAACTGCAAAATGCTTTTGTATCAGCATTTAAGAAAATGATTCATGGTTCTTCTACACATGGATTGTCAAGGGAAGCTATGGTTTTTCTCGTTGGAAAAGAAATTTCTGAACTACAAGATGAATTTACTTACATAAGATTATATGGATTTCAAGGAAAACCCCTTCTTCTCCCACACTATGTCATGAAAAATTGTTTGTAGTTGAAGTATGCAGACAATACAGGTTTTTGGATCATTTCTTCAATGAGAAAAGAAAGAAGTAATTCATCCCAATGTCCATCAAAGTTGGAGAGATTAATGTTAAAATTATTTCTCACCTGGATGAATTTTTTGTTTATTTTGATTCTTTTAAGATGATAGAAATTCATGAAATTAAAGGCTTTTACCGAGATGGTTCATTGGTTCATTCTTAGCTCATATGTTCTACGTTGGATGTGGGTCATCTTTCACCGAATCATTACAATTGGATGAAGGACGAGGAGATAACCAAAACCCTCGATGAAATTTTCCTGAAAGTCATCAATTACCCCTGCAGGATGATCTTAACACTCTGGTTAGTACGAATGATCAATATAGAAAAAGAGGACGAATTGCATCAAGTAAGGTTTCTAGCTCACCCCATGTTTCTCAAAGAAGTTCTTCAATGATTCAAAGTAAAACCCATAGTAATAATGGAGAGCAAAGGAAATCCAATGTTGGAAGCATTGGTAATGGAGGAGACAAGGATCCTCCTAATAAGTCTATTAAAAAAATCACATGCAATTTTAGGAAGCTCAAAACGGAAAAGAGATAATGTGGAAAAAGCAAAACAAGGAATTCAAGAATTTAAAACCAGTTATGAATAAATGGAGATTGATCTTATAGTTGGAGTGCCTAATTGGGTAGAACAACAATTAATTTAAAGTAAAACGATAGCCGAGGAGTTAGCATGTGAAGAACTAGTGTCTTTTGAAGAAGAATCTGTTACTTCATATCGTGCTTCATTTAACCAAAGTTCTAAAAAATTAAAAATTGAAAAGGTCAACCTGAAGAGTAAGAAGGTCACAGAGAAATGGAACTCTGAAATAGATATAGTAGGGTTGAAACCCTCTAAAGTTCTAAAGTTTCGTTAGGCCTTAGGGGATGCTCTAGAATATTTCATTGGTGAACAAGAAAAGGAAAATTTAACACTGAAGAAGAGAATAAAGGAATTAGAACATGTTATGTTTCCTAAGCCTTTGTTTGCTAAACCAATATCTACTCTTGACCTGATTGATGCTTTCGAAGATGCACCAAAATGAAGCTCAAGATTGAAAGGAGATTCAAGTTTACTCATAACCATAAGAAAATATGTTGCAAACAACATAAACAAAAGGGTTACTCTAATCCTTGACGACTGGGAATTGGATACTAGTTCAACTAGTATTTCTACAAGGATTCTAAATCTTAAAGAATATATTCAAAAGGACTTAGAAAATGATGAACACTTCTACAAGGAAGTTGTCAACATTGTTAGTGCTAGAATATCAAGTATGGGTGATGTCCATAGAAGGGAACAAAATCTTCCATCAAAGGTTCGACTAAAACAAATAGTTGCATGTTGGTCAAGAAAAATCAAATGTCTATGAGAAGTGATTGTTGAATGTGACACCATAAATTCAAAAATAAGTGATATATTTTTCAAACTTCTTGATGTAACAAAGGAGTTGGAGGGTCCAAATTTAATAACGGATACCATATTGCTTGCAAAGGATCAAATGCAAGAACAATTGGATGCACTCAAAATTTCATTGGCCAATGAATTTAACGACATAACTAAATTTTCACAAGAAGAAGTTGAAAAATGGTTAATCCGCTTTGTTAACAAAAATGAAGACCAAGTAGATATAATCCATCAGCTAGGTTTTGAATGAAAAGATATCAAGGATGAGTCATTCGATATCAAGATCAAGCATGAGGTAACAATTGCACTATTGCGAGAACATATTGAACAATAGTTAAAGAATGCTTTGGTTAGAATAATTGAGCTTGAGTCTCAAGAAGCAATTACAATTGTTAGGGTAGCTCCAATTGAACAACATATAAAGAAAACTTCAACGAGCAAACAATGAGGGGTTTTTCTAGCATAGTAACTACAATAATTATTTCATTAAGATTTTGTCTTCTATTCCTCTTAATCAACAATCATCCAACATTTTTTTTGCATGATCTCTGAACATCAAAGGTTGATTCCTAATTGTTTCTTCTCTTTCTTCCAGGTCTTTTAATCTATTATATGGTCCAGGGGAGCATTATACCAGTCCATTAGGGGGAACACATTTCCTTTTTCGGGATATTATAAACTCTTTCCTTAACATTTGTATATTTAAGGCTCCCAGACAACTATTTGGGGCACATAGTTAGTGATATCCCAGACTTTGAGTTTTAAGAATGGGATTTCAAGTGTGTGTCTATCAAATTCATTATGAGTTTTAATTGAAAGATCATGTTACGTTCTCTGCATATGTGGTCATTTTCTCTCATCTTTCCGAATGACATGTCTTACTTTACTTTAATCTACGATGGAAATAATGCTCTGTGAGATTCCTCATTTTACTTTTGTTTACGGTCTCATAAAATAGTTACCATTGTGAATATTTATTTCTAAACAAGCATGGTCCTTTCTCAGGGATTATCTATAATTTTGTATTATATTTATGAAAGAGGAGTACCGCCTCTCTAAAAATGTAGAAAGATTCATCCTTGTAATGTTATATCCAAGACATTGAACAACCTTTGAGATCAACACAAGGCATGTTCCTTTGTTGATTTGAATTTCAATACACTTGTTTTGACTTCATATGCACCTTTACATTGTGGTATCAATTGGCATGTGTGTAGAAGTTTGTCATGGAAGCTCTTGTCTATCTATGGTAGGTGGATATTTTAGGTATACTTCTTCAAATTAGCATATAGATTAACATCTCCCCTCTAAGTATGTTGCATTTTCATATCCTTCCCCCTTGAATATGCCTTTAGGACCACCCTTGTTCGAGTAGATGGATTAGTCCATCCATTTCTTGCATGCATCATTCACTCGATGATAGGTCTTTACTCACATGGGTGTCTTAAATTAGTGACCCTTATTCCAATTTGACACCGACATTGTCACATCCTCCTTAGAATTGGGAGTCCATGTACTCTACATCCCAAAGTTAAGCCTCATGCATCTTTTCTCATCATGTTGGCAGCCTCATACCTCAGAATCACACATTTTATTTGGTTGGTATGGTACACATTGAGTCATATCATTTCGTAATCCCTTCACTTCCTCCATAATATGATGATTCTTTGTTTTTATGACTCCATTGACCTACCCTTGAGGAGATTACCATTAATGCCCCTACCTCTAGTTGCTTCCACTTACACTTTTCACCCTATGCATTACATCCATCTAGTTGCTTACAAGGGCATCTATCTCTTCATCTCTTCTCCCACTTATTTTCAGTGGTCCACCTTTTGCGATTCCATTTGGATATTGTGTCTCTCAAGACATTGATTGATTACTTGTTGGGGTCCTTATCCCCTCATTACGGTCTTAACTTCTCACGTAGCACCCCTTTGGAAATACCAAGTGGTTATTTGCTTCCTTGGCACAAGTTCCTTTGTTGGCAACATCCCTTTGTTTCCCTTGTTCATATCATCTATGATGAGTCACCCTTATGTCCCATGGAGTGTGTTCAATTCCTCCCAAGTACTGTTAATGTTCACCCTTATGTCCATGACTCTTTACTATCCATATTTGTCAAGCCTTGACCTTCAGTTGTCCCCTTTTCACTAATTCATCACACGAACAACATCTTGTATAGTAATTGAACATTTCCCGTGGAATGATTTCAATTATTGCTATGTCAACATTGTCTTTATTCTATGAACAAGGAAAATTATGAGTCCATCTCTTTTTGCCTTATGTCCCCATCCTTGTAACAACCCAAATTGATTAATTTTATCATAGTTTTTAATTTTAATTTAATTAATTATTAAAATATATTAATGAGTCTTTTTATTATTTTATTATTAAAAGGTGGGTGAAGTAATTAATGGGGAGGATAAGGCTGTTGGGGAATTAATGGGGGGATAAGGTTGTTGGGAGTTAATGGGGGGATAAGGTTGTTTGGAATTAATGAGGGGGATTTGAGAGAGGAGGATAAGAAATAAGGGGAGGACTTGGAAGAGGGAGCTCATTTCTGTTCTAGGATTTCTGAATTTCTGAAAGAGGGAGGAGGAGGACGAAATTGGGAGAATTGTTTTGGGGAACTCTCACAGGGCACTGTTGTTGCTGCCAGCTGGGAATTTTGGGCTCACGGGCTAGGAAACTGCAAAGATTCCTGTAGCTAGGGAGCCAGAGAGGTTGTTCCTAGTTGGTTGGGAGGTTAATATTCAGTCTAGGCAAGAACAAAAACAAGATAAGACAGAAAAGGGACTAGATAAACCAACTTGTAGGTGGAGGTATGTATTATGTTGTTGTTATCATTATTATGTTGTTGCTGCTGATATTATTATGTTATTATCATTATTATGTTGTTACTGTCTATTCCTGGTTTATTCCAAGTATAAGAAAACCATGAAAGAAATTCTAAACTAAATTTTAGTCATTAAAGTAGGAGATTTTAGTAAAATTTTAATTAGTTAGAGTCCTGAAAATAACCAGGCTCTACATATGGTATCAGAGCCCGGTTTCAAAACTGAAACCTGGGCTTCACCACCCACAACACTGGGATTTTGTCTTTGTGCCAACATGGTCTGCAAGGTCTGCAACCTCTTCATCCGCAATCCAATTTGGGTTGTTACACAGTCCTACTCCTTATCATGTCTTCAACATAATCAGAGAGACCCCAGCCTTGCCTAGGCAAGACTGTGGGTAACACCGTTGACAACAGGAAGAAAACATTTAGGATTTCATTGATAGTTTCTCTTTCGATATTAAATTAGAATATCGTGATCAAAAGAAAACTTGAGAACTTGCAAATTTGACACAATCCTGTCCATTTCTGCAACCTTCAATAAAATAAAATTGAGCTAAGCACCTTCACTTCAACTATGTCTAGAAAAATACCTAGTAAGTTCTGTTAAAAAAAATAAACCTAATACTGTTTTACCACCTAGATGCTTGATAATATATGTTTCAGGCTTAGGGAGAAAGAATAAAATCATACTTGATCTGCATGGACATCCAGAAAACTAACACTTCGTGGAGCCTAAATGCTTTGAAATATCTTCTTCAAGCGTAGGTGTAAACAAAGTAATTAAAACAGAACAATATCAGAAGTAAGAGGACCTTGCATCGGTTCTTGTTTTAACCTCAAAAGCTAGACAAAGTCTGTTTTAAGCTAGTGGTTAAAAATTACAAAAGCAGGGCTCCTGGATTTCCCCATCACATTAAGATTTATCACTCCTACATATTATAACTCTTTCTGGACTCTGAATCGGATACTTCATAAAACCTTACAACAATTCCTGCAATAAGAAAATTGAGACTCTCTTGATCATTAAGAAATCAACGCTTTACCCTTCAATGTTATCAAAGTAGGTTGGTAGTTATGTGCTGAAATGACTACATATTTCCCCCACAAAAAACGTCTTGCAACATGGATCATGTAAAGGATGAAAATAAGCAAAGAAGATCCCGAGACTGGCAATATAGTAAACCTGTCTCTGAGAATATTTTCCTAGAGATTTAGCATCTACACAAAGGAACAAGGCAAGACATAATTATTCCTTGTATTGTTCAAAATTCCTTAAGGAGATATGCAAACCCCTAAATATGTAATGATATCAACTACAGATCTAATGATCAAAAGAGCATTTGAAAAGGAAATGATCTTTAGACACCAGCTCCTAAATACAAAAATTCTGCAAGAGTGGTGCTCACTCAAAAAATAATGATCTGTCTCCATTTGCAGCTGATGTGAACAATCCTAAATCTGAGCTAGAGGAACTCTCAAGCTACAAGTTAGTTGCATTATAATATACTCCAAGGTGTAGATGATGTAGTCTTGAAAAGGTAGGTGAGAGTGGAACTAGTAGATAACTTGTGGAGATAGGGGCTCCTTTGGATCAATCCATGAGACTTTCATATAAGCTTTGTACATCTCATCCATATAACCTATATTAACATCCCTCCTACTGAGAATAGGGCATCAAAATATAACTCTATAGTAGGGACTTCTTAAATCCAACTTTCATTGTTGGAGAAAGGAAGTGACCCTGGCAAATCAACCAGTCTCACCACCCAGACTAGCAAGCGGCATAGATAAATGAAATATTATTGTTTGTAATTGAAATAACATCATGACANAACTTTTGCACCTGGAACACAAAGGTGCATTGTAATTATTTCCCTTCCTTTTATTATTATTATTATTATTATTATTTTTTTTTTTTTGATGTAACATGAGATTAAACAACAACCAAAAGTATTCCCTGCTCTTAAGGTAAGTCTTCAAAAAAAGTAGGTCAAAAAAATATCCAAAAGAATTTGAAGAGACACTCCAGAACAAGTGTTCATAAGATTTTCTCAATTTTTCATATGTAATTGCATTTTCTTCACTGAGTTCTCCCTTTGCATTCAACATTTTTGCATTCTCTTGCTCCATTTGTCGAAGTGAAGAATGCTTTGATTGAAGAAGATCCGTGGATGCATCATAGAATGACTGAAATGCCTTCCTGAGAAGCTTCTTTTGCTCCACAGTAATACTGAGATCCTTATAGGGCTCATCTTGTATATCTTGCCCAGAAAGTGGGAGCCCTATGAAGATCCTCCCTTGATGAGAAAAACTAACAAGCAGTGATAGATTCATTTGCGTAGTATCCCTGTATCTCTAAGATTATCACAATCTCGAAACTTCAAATGGATTCTCCCAACTTGCCCGTGGAATTTTCTCCTGGTACCCCTAGCAGGTGCTTGGGTCTTCAATGGGCTAGTTTCATTTTCCTTGTCCAAATCTCTTCCATTCGTATGTCTGTCGACATCTGGCAGCTGGTTATTTTTTGTTTTATCTTCTAACACATTGTTTTCTTCATCACGAGTTCCAGCCATGTCATGTTCCTCAACAATGCGAGTGGATTTTGCTGCAACTGTGAGATATGACTCTGTCCAGTCGCTGAATCCTGTGAAAGGGCGTTGTAGCTCAAAGAAACAAGAACCAGTAACACAAGTAAACACACAAGATAAATACACAACAATCTATATACATTAAAGCCAAGCTTCTTCTCCAAAAGGTGACTACCAGAGTCCTATCCATCTTCTAACGCAACCGAAGAAAGGTGGCACCTGGACCTAGCTTGTTCTCTCCTTCCTAGAATCGCTCGAAACTGGATATGCAATGGGATATGCTTATGCTCTTAGTGCTGCTTCTCACTCGGTCAACTGAATCCACACTCGAAATTGGGCCTTTGATTATACTCGGTCAAATGAAATTGCAGTTATTCGTGCTACTCAAACCTCAAACCACCTATATTGCTGGGACTCAAACCACCTATGTTGCTGAGAGTGAAACTGCGATTGGAAAATCTTATCCTCGAATGTCTCGGGCTAGGGTTTTGATTAACTTGCTCAATATTTTGTTCCTTGTAAGATTGGGAACCTGTTGGAGAGCTTCATTCACCATTTGCAGAATAGTCTTTCCTTCTAGGAAATCATGTTCGATGAGCCATAAAAGATTTATAGGTTGAAAAGCAATGTCGCATCCCTTCACTCTGCCATAAAATCCTTGAACGTTGTCAACATCGATGTCATTCTCAAGGCCTCAAAGGAAATTCAGGACGAAGATCCCAATGTTGCTCGCAATTTGTGTGAGCATGCATAGTCTTTGGCACAAAATCTAGAATGGATTGGAGTTTGGAGCGAGAGTAGCATTCAACCTGGTTGAATTCGCATGGACAGTTCCACCAACATCACATTAGTCATTGAAAGAGGTAGCATGCTCGCCACACAATATAACCTTCTTGTAAAAGTCGCCCACCCTAGTGCAATGCAGCTAATAAATGACTCATCTCCTATCCTCTTTAAAAGCTAACCTAGCTGTCAAATGTCGTCTTGGGATACCCGTTTCTCTGCCCAATTTCACCTAATCAAGTAAGCGGTTAAATGCCCTTGTTATTGCCTGCTTTCCGTTGCCATTCAAACCACTTAATGCAAGCTGTCACTATCCCAATCGACAACATACCTGAAGGTTGCCTTTTGCCTTGTACGCTAGCTGCATTCATGTTGTTTAATTGATTTAAAAAAAGGTTAAAATAAATAGATTTGTATCATTTTATTTAAGAATAATAGGTTACACCATGCTTTTGGTTAAAAGAACACCCCTCAATCTCAGCATTGGAATAGAGCAATGTCACAACATTCCCAAGGTAAGTTTTTTCATTTAGACCATGGCATATAAAAATAATTCACAGTTGAAAACCTTTCAAAACGAAGTATCTATGGCCCATCCTCCATTATGTTTTTTCTTACTTGAAATATGTAGCTTTTATAATATTTAATTATTTTAATTTATGGAATTTCACTTTTATAATATTTAATTATTTTAGTTTATGAGAAATATTTTACTTTTATAATATTTACTTATTTTAATTTATTAAATTTCACTTTTATAATAATTAATTATTTTAATTTATGAAAATCTTTGAGTTAGTTGTAAATTAAATTATTTGTTTTTAATGAGTCGATCACATTATCTTTCAATATTTATTATATTGAAAGATAATTAATATGATAATTATTGATTATATTGTGAGTTATTGAGGTCAGCTGTGTTGTGCCAATTGACACTATTGTTGATAGGCTCACTCTAAGATAAACAAAATAAGTGGAAGACATATCATGCAGTGGAATTGTAGAGTTTAAAATATTGTATAGAAAGAAATTTGTAAATGTTAATAAGGATGATGCCAACAATAAAATTTCAAACTTGTTAACCAATAAAATAATATATAAAATATTTTCAATAATTTTTTTTTATAAATAAATAGATTGTCGAGTTAATATCAAGTTTTGAATAATTTAATTAATTTTAAAATCAATATTGAATTCAAATAAATTATTTAATTGATATTATATATATAAAAAAAGAGTTTTAAATACTTATGTTATATATATATTATAATTATATTATATTGAAATTATATATATAAAGGTATACATATATGGTTAAAATGAATGCTATAACATAATACATATGTTGTTAAAATGGATTATATATAAAACAATCATAACAATAAATAAATTATATATATTTTTAAAATGTTTGTTTTACATATTTTATAGAGATTATGGTGATAAGAGCATAATAAAATAAGTATTGGTTCAACAATTAGTGAAATAAATCTATATTGATGAGCAACATCCTAGTATAATGTGAAGTTGAAAGGACTAAGCATAGTATAGCAATATCAATTCAATATATGTGATGATATTACAAGTGTGTTTATATATTATATGTAGGATTGTGAAAGGAAAATTAATATTATAATATATGTGTGAGGTCAACATAACAATGATTAGATGATTGAATGGTGTAATAGTTATAATGAGAGTGCATACAAAATAGAAGATAGGGTAATGTTCTCAATGTGCTCTTAATGTGAGATAGGTTAAAAAGAAGAAGAAGAAGAATCGAGAAATAGGTAATATAAGTAAAGTGAATTATGACAAAGATGACGAGGATATAAGAATGACAAGATAGTTAGTATGTAATAATGATGGAAAATTAAGGGAGAATATTAATGATAAATAAATAAGTATACAAGAATGGAAAGTAGTATAAAGTATTAGAGTGTGAAGTGACATATCAATAAGTAAGATGGAAAAGTACATGGTTTATGCAATGTGATATATATAGCAATAAGGTGTTGACATGAAGGGTGGTTGAAGATAGTGAGAGGATATGCACTAAGTGTATTAAGAACATAACATGGACTAAATGATGGTTAGAGAAAAATAGATCCAACATAAAGATAATAAATAAATAATGATATAATACAAAGGTTATCAATGTAATACAAGGTATGGAAATGCAAGAAATGCAACATGATACGATGTTACAAAGGGTAGTAGACAATTGAGATAATGTGTATAAAAATAAAAAGATTAATAAGTAGGTTAGAGCATAACACACAAAAGTAAGTGGGAGCATGAACGAGAATTATGTCTAAGGACAATACTATAATAAGGGAGTTAATTACATTAGAGAGATAATCAAAGTCAATAACGATTGTTTATAATCATCAAGATACCCTAGGTGGGATTGTATGTATGACTTAAGGAAGTTTATATCGAACTCAATATAAGATTCACTTAACTAGAGAACCGATGATGAGCTAAGGTTATAACTAGTGAACAAACAAATAGACTACACTTTATATGTGGGGGTCATATATGGAACTTAGGAAGAATAAATCTATAGCAAAAGTGTGTTTTATCATTAATTAAATTAAAAGTGTTAATAAAATAGAGTTGAGACACGGTAAGGTGCTTACAAAATAGGGGTAGTTGTAATCATTATATTAATAGTCTCAACATGTTTTTAATCAGTGAAGGTACAATGGGACCGATATAGAATAGGGTTCGCTATCATAAAATACACATATAAGTTGTGTCATGAATTTTTCCTTTTATTGAGAATGACCATAACTTCAGGAAGAAATTTTGTTTTGAAGGGTGGGTGTATGTAATGCCACCTTTTGACTTCGATAGCGAGAATTACTTAAGGCCTAATCACCTTTTATTTTCTATTGACTGTAAAACTATTAATGATACGCTTGAAATTTTAGGACATATGGACCTATGTTAATGTCAATTCTATGAATGTTTAATGCTATTTGAATTATGATGGATATTATGCAATCTATTTATAACTTGAAAATGTTGACATTTAAAGTTGTTGGTACATGGATATCGGATTGAGATTATGAATAAATGCGTTTACATGATGTTAATGCATGGATATGTATGGATTTGTGTTATAGACTAATCTGCAGGTCAATAGGCTATGAAATAGCCAAAGAATAATGATGATAAAAGATTAATGTCGTGAACACCGACCGAGAAACAATATGGTATGAATCGTTGTATGTGAAATTATGTTGGTTCGAATGCATTGCTATGATATGTGTAACAATGCAGGTTTTTTTAGGTGGTGAGACTGCCTAAAACTGAATATACGATGACAAAATTCCCAGCAACACAGTGCCATTGTATATTCTATGGTAGGGTGTGGACCCTAGTCCTATTAGGAGGGGTGGAGGCATTTCCCATCATGTATCCTCTGAAGCCTCGAGTCATGGGAGGATGGTGTTAGCTCATGCTACCCTAGATGTGTGATAATGATTATCAGTTGCCTGTTGGGGAAGCTTGGTCAAGAGAGTTGACACTTCCGCTTACGAGTTCTATTTGGAGTTAGGTCAATATAGTTGACGCTCCAAGATAGTCTAGCAGATGAAGGATATGGATGGAAGATGGAAGTAAGTTAGGGAGGAAAGATGAATAGAAGTAGTTGAGAGTGTGTGGGGATTTCACCATATAGAAGTTCTTGATTTCCTCTTTTTGAAAAAAATTAAATATATGTATGTTTATATTTACTTAACTAAACTACAATTATCTAAGTAAATGTTGCTTGTGCTAAATTATTGTAATTGAGGAATTTCGTGAACATTTTAAATAGTTTACTATCTTTTATGAAATGAATGGTCTCGTTGATTGGATTGGACGCATACAAGAATTACTTTAGGTGTGATAATTATTTTTATTAGTACATGTACGAGTCATGTATGTGCTAGCTACACATGGATGCCTTGCACATGTACACTAGTATGTATAAGTGTTTTTAAATTGATGACGTTGATTATTTGTGCAGATGTATGAATCGTGTGTCGTTACCCTTGTATTGTAAATAAGTCTAACTCCGGGACGAAGTTTCTTGAAGGGTGGGTGTATGTAACAACCCAAATTGATTAATTTTATCATAGTTTTTAATTTAAATTTAATTAATTATTAAAATATATTAACGAGTCTTTTATTATTTTATTATTAAAAGGTGGGTGAAGTAATTAATGGGGAGGATAAGGCTATTGGGCAATTAATGGGGGGATAAGGTTGTTGGGAATTAATGGGGGAATAAGGTTGTTTGGAATTAATGAGGGGAATTTGAGAGAGGAGGATAAGAAAGAAGGGGAGGACTTGGAAGAGGGAGCTCATTTTTGTTTTAGGATTTCTGAATTTCTGAAAGATGGAGGAGGAGGAGGAAATTGGGAGAATTGTTTTGGGGAACTCTCACAGGGTATTGCTGTTGCTCAAAATTTTGGGCTCGAGGGCCAGGAAACTGAAAAGTTTCCTGGAGCTAGGGAGCCGGAGAGGCTGTTCCTAGTTGGCTGGGAGGTTAATATTCAGATCGAGCAAGAACAAGAACAAGATCAGACAGAAAAGGGACCAGATAAACCAACCTGCAGGTGGAGGTATATATTATGTTGTTGTTGCTGCTGATATTATTCTATTATTATCATTATTATGTTGTTACTGTCTATTCCTAGTTTATTCCAAGTATAAGAAAATCATGAAAGAAATTCTAAACTAAATTTTAGTCATTAAAGTAGGATATTTTAGTAAACTTTTAATTAGTTAGAGTCCTGAAAATAACCAGGCTCTACAATCCTTGTGCAAGTCCCTGTTAATTGTGAGATTGTGAATTGTACTTCATGTTGTTTTGGAGGGTTCCCTTGTACCTTACTTCTAGTGGGCCTTCCCCTATTGACTTCAATGCATGTATTAAAAGGGTTTTGTTTAAAGGGTAGTGTACCTTGGGCCCATTTTCCTCATTGATGGGTTACCTTCGACAAAGTAGGGAGAGTCATCATTGCTCTTGTGAGACAGTTGGCTTAGGTTGATGGATAGTTGGTTTGGACTGTTGGTTGTCATTGATGTCAACCCTTGGAGAGTGATATTGTTGATTGATGTCAACCCTTAATGATTGATGTCAACCCTTAGAGAACCCTGGTAGCGAATTCTGGTAGCACAAATGCATGGGTAGGGGACCTAAGCCTGTTTGAGGTATAAAGGCATGAATATTAGTTAATTTACATGTAAGATTATTTTAGATGGATAATATATGTCATGCCACTTCTGGTGATATGTGGAACATCACATAACTGCTCACGGTTAGAGAGGTATGGCCATATGAAGTTGGAGAACCCTCATGAGTTATCTAGAAGCCCCTAGAAGGTCAAAGAAGTCAATTATTCTAGAAGCTCCTAGAAGAAGTGTACTAGTCAAATTGATGGTAACTAGGAGTTAATTATGGGTATAGTTGTTGTATTAAGAAAAAAATTAAAAATATAGTTGCAACAAGAAGTTGTGAGTTTGGTAATTATGGTAAAGTTGTTGTGATGAGAAGATTGAATAGTCAAAGTGGTTCACCAAGATATAAATTAAATAATAAAGTGGTTGCAACAACAAGAAGTTAGTTAAGGGAAAAAAAGTTATGAATTTACTAATTATAGAAAAGGTAGTTGCAACAAGAAGTTGTGAGTAAAGATAAATTATTTAAATAATAAAGTAGTCAAGGTGGTTGCAAAGAGAAATGATTTAAATAATAAAGTGGTTGCAACAAGAAGTGGTGAGTTTACTATTTATGGATAAGTCAAATTGGTTTCAAAATAAATAAATTAAATAATAAAGTTAGTTGCAACTAGGAGTGAAGAACTTACTGTTTGTGGAAAGTGGTTATGTTAAGTGGACAAAGTGGTTAATTTAAGTGGACAAGGTGGCTAAGTGGACAAAGTGGTTAAGTGGACAAAATTCGATACTTCTAGAGGAAGATACTTGGAGAGTATAAATAAGAGAGCAAGGGTCTCCCATTAGCACCTATTGAATATTATTGAATATCTATTTTGTGAAAGGTTATTTGGGCAGGTATTATTGATAAAGAAAAATTGCGACAAAAAAACCGCGACAGAAAATTCGTTGCAGCAGATTCGCGACAACAAAACCATGGCAATAGAACTCTACAAGAAGAAACATGTATGGTTTTCATATGTGTAGTGTTGAATCTATGGATTTGGTTGAGGGTTTGCCTTGTAAATATGTTGGATGCCCTCTTGGAAGTTTAGGGCTTGTTGTAGAGTTGATCTGAGGCAGATCTACTGAAGTTTAGTATTGGTTCATGTTTTAGGGTTTTTGGTTGAGGTATGTTGCTGAAGTTATTGGTACAGATGGAGGTTGTATAACAATGAGGTTGTGGCACATGGTTGATGTGAGGATTTATGTTATTTGATTTATGGAGAGTGTGGTGCATTGCCAAAGGTATCTTGTTGGTTATCTTGGTGTATGTTTTTGGTATATGGTAGAGGTATATGATTGGGTACATGGATGAAATACATACTTGAAGTAACGATGATCTTGATACATCTTGTTGAGACATAGTTTGGTTTGTTGTTGATACATGATTGGTACATGTTGTTGGTTATCTTTGTATAGTGTTGATGTACATGGTTGATGTACATGATTGATGTGCATTGTTGACACATGGTTTGAGTGATATTATTGTGATTTTGGGTATGAGATCTAATATATTAAGGAGAGTATTGGTACATGTTGTTGGTGTATTTAGTTTTGTTGGTACAGGAAAGGCACAGATACAGGCTGGTTACAGGATAGTGACATAGGTTGATTACAAGTCAATGGAATAGATTGGTACATGTTTACAGTAGTATATCTCACAGTTACAGTGTGACAGTGGTTCCATCATTCTACTTATATTTCAGGGTGGTTGGATGGGGCAAGGTTAGGTGGTTGTAGTCGGAGAACATAGGGGGTTGTAGCCTCCTTTTGGTTGTATCCAAAGAATTGGGGAGTTGGAGGTTCCCTCAAGTTGTAGCCTAAGAAACTAGGGGGTCAGAGCCTCCTTCTAGTTGTAGCTAGAGAATTGGAAGTTGGTGCTCCCGCATTGAGTTTCCACGTAAATATTGGTGTATTGTGCATTGTGTGGATGTGTTTGTTATTGTTTATTATGCACCGATGAATGCTAATTCTTATGATACTGTAAGATATGGATGATGAACATATGAACATGGTTGAATAAGTAAAAGAATATACATTGCGGTTTAAAGGATTAATAATTGGTATAATTGCTCATTATTGATTCACCCCGCCCCCCTCTCAGTAATCCAATAAATCCTTGACTTGTTTGTTTCTCATGTGCTCATCTCAAGATCATTATTGCATTGTTGAGATTTATACACTTGGTGGTACAACTTTCCAGCTGATTGTTCTAGATTCCCAAACATGTATGACTTGTATCAACCCTCACGAGGGAGTTTCCCTTTAGGAAACTCCCCACATGTTTGAACCACATCATTTGTTTCCAAGGATATAGCTTCAGTTGTCGTGCTTTGGATGTTGTTTTACGTTATTTCTTAAGGGATCCTCTTATCCTTAGGTACCAACAAAACTTCCCCTACCAACAACAACACAACTATTCTAGGGGTTAGTCTCACTTAGTTATGTACCTTGATCCCATTTTCTTTATTTATTGGTCACCTCGGGCCTAACTAAGAGAGCCCTCATTTCTCTCAAACTTGGTAGTGTCTCATGTACTTAGCCTCGATAACTTATTACACATGTGATATTTGTACATGGTTTTTGTGTTAAGGTTTAAGCTATTATTAGGTTTCTTTTCATTTCACTAGATAACAATAGCATAGATAGGATCATTGAGAAATACACAATCATAAGAGACACATCATTTATCCTGGGAAACCCTCATGGGGGAGAAAACCCAACAAAAACTTCCTTAATATAGATAGCCAATACAATGCCAAGAGATAACTCAAACAAATACATAAATTCCTCTCCAAGAAGTGCACCTCTCTCTCTCTTATTCTTCTCCCACTGCAACTCCAAACTTGCGCTTTGATGAACAAGTGAGTGTGTGTGTACAAATGAGGCGCTAGCCTCTTTATTTATACAATCTGGCACGTGTGGACAGAGGTGTCTTTTCACTGGCAGGGCCGACTTCTTATTCTGGGTGGTTATAACCACCTTTAATATATTATGGGGTCGACTTCTCATTCTGCCTATTACAATTAGGGTTTTACCAATCCGCAAAAGGGGATTTGGTATTTTACAATACCCGACATGATCAATCCGCAAAAGGGGATTGATCTAATGAATAATACATCAATAATAATTAGAATACTCTTTGCAGTTACATTATTTCAACACTCCCCCTTAACAAGAAGGGTATTCTACAGCAGCATCAGGCGAGAGAGAGGACAACATCATCAACGACATCTTGGAACACTGACTAGCGTATCTATAAATCATCGAAAGTTTTTCTCATCATCCACATCATCATTCACAATAGAATGACATCATCATCTGCATCAACATAGATTAGTATAAAACTAATACATCATCATCACAGCACGAGGTTGGTCACATCATCATAGCACGAAGCTGACACATCATCATAACAATTAAGCTGGCACATCATCACAACAATTAAGTTGGCACATCATCACAACAATTAAGCTGGTAACACCACACATCAATTAAGCTGGAAACACCACACAACAATTAAGCTGGAATCACCACACAACATTTAAGATGGAAACACCACACAACAATTACGCTGGAATCACCACACAACATTTAAGCTGGAAACACCACACAACAATTAAGCTGGAATCACCACACAACATTTAAGATGGAAACACCACACAACAATTAAGCTGGAAACATCACACAACAATTAAGATGGAAACACCACACATCAATTAAGCTGGAAACACCACACAAAATTTAAGATGGAAACACCACACAACAATTAAGTTGGACTATCATCAACACGAGGCTGGCATCACAGCACTAGGTTGACAACATCAACACAACACTACTCCCCCTTTCGAGGGAGGTCCTTTTGGACTATACCAAGCTTATCTCAAAAGTGATCAAACTTTACACGATATAGAGGCTTGGTCAACACATCAACAACCTGTTCATCCGTGCTAACATATTGGAGCTTTATGGCTCCTCTTTGCACCATGTCATGGATGTAGTGGTATCGGATCTCTATGTGTTTTGACTTGTCATGAAATACATGATTTTTTGTCATCTTTATGCAGCTTTGGTTATCACATAGGATCATGGTTTCTTCCATCTGTAGGTCGAATAGACATGTCAACAACTTCTGAAGCCATATGGCTTCACAGCTGGCAGAACACGCATCAATGTATTCTGCTTCCGCTGTGCTGAGAGCAATGCTTGATTGCTTCCTACTCTGCCATGAGATCATGGTTGATCCCAAACTGAAACAACATCCTGAAGTGCTCTTCCTGTCAGAGACACTTCCAGCCCAATCTAAATCAGTGTACCCACTCAGTGTGAAATTATGATCTCCATCATAACTAAGACCACAATATAATGTACCCTTAAGGTACCTCATCACATGTTTTGGAACAACTAGGTGAACATGTCTGGGTTCTACTAGAAACTGACTCAATGTGTTCACACCAAAACAAATATCTAGTCTGGTGTTCGTCACATACATCAACGATCCAATGATCTGTCTATATAGTATGGCATCAATCAATTCCGATGAAGTGTTGACCATAAGCTTCGGCTTTGTTTCCATGGGTGTATTCATGGATTTTCACTCCAACATATCAAATCTCTTCATGATTTCAACTGCATACTTCCCTTTGTTAAGGAAGATTCTCTCTGGGCTCTGCCATACCTCAAGACCTAAGAAATAATGCATTAGGCCAAGGTCTTTCATCTCAAATTCTGAAGCGAGCTTCTTCTTACATTCGGTGATGAGATTTTCTTCTCCAATTAAGAATAAGT
>ML824187.1:45211-58670 GCA_009831015.1 Picea engelmannii | reverse complement strand
TCAAGGGAATCATATCAATCAATTACTTGACATCAACCAATGACATCAATCAAACCAAACCATTTACATCAATGACATATGATCCAACAATCTCCCAAGTAATCAAACCATTGGCATCAATGACAACATGATCCAACACTAGGTCGACTTATCAATTCGACAAACCAAATCCACAAATATTCATACTATCGACATCAAATGAATTGCCATCAATGACAATACTACAAACAACCATTATTAGCCTTAATTATTCCAACAATATCCCCCTTTGGCATTGATGGAAATAACACATTACCACTTGACTGCATTGGACTACTGGACCGACTCCAACTTTTTAAACTTACATTCTCTCCCCCTTTGACATCAATGGAAAAGATTTTATCATCTGAGAAAACCCATGAGCATTGTTCCTCAATACATCGCTTACCAATTCGATTTGACTCCCCCTGTCAACTTGACACATTTTCAATGAGCACGCTCCCCCTGACAACATGATTTGATTTATTGTGGGGCTAATCTTATAACTAGCTTCTAACGTAAATACTCAAACTGAGCTTTAGCTAGTGGTTTAGTGAGTATATCAGCAATCTATTATGTGGATGGGATATAATGCAAATGAACAACTTTGTTTGATACCTTCTCTCTTAAGAAATTATATTTTATAGGTATGTGCTTGGTCTTGGAATGAAGAACAAGATTCTTTTATACACTTATTGCACTAGTATTATCACAATGAATTGGAATTGGTCCATCATACTTTACCTTCAAATAGACAAGAGTTTGAATCATCCATAGAACTTGAGTACAGCAGGTTGCAGCCGCAATATATTCGACTTCTGTAGTAGATAATGAGATATAACCTTTCTTCTTACTTAACCAGGAAACTAAGGAATCTCCCAAAAAGAACGCACCTCCAATTGTTCTCTTTCATTCATCCAAGCAATTAGCCCAGTCAACATCTGAATATGCTTTTAATTGATAGTTCTGGTTTCTTGGATACCATGGACCATAGTTCATAGTCCCTTTCAGATATTTAAATATTCATTTAACAACAACTAAATGACTCTTTTTAGGTGCAGATGGATATCTGCCTACCATTCCGACAACTTGCATTATGTCTGGTCGAGAGGCTATGATGTACAACAAAATTTCCTATCATCAATCGATATGATTTATGATTGACTTCTGGTGATATATCATTCTTTCTTAGCTTACATTTGACAACCATTGGTGTACTAACAGATGAAGAATCTTCCATCTAAAACGTTTTCAACATTTCACTCAAATATTTTTCTTTTGAAATAAATATGCCATCAGACTTTTGAATGACTTGCAGTCCAAGAAAGAATGACAATTCTCCTATCATCGACATTTTGAATTTTGACTGCATTGTTATAGCAAACCATTGGAATAATGAATCATTGTTACTTCCAAATATGATATCATCGACATAAACTAATACAATTAGAAAATTATCACCATCTGATTTGATATACAAGTTATTGACGACTACACCTTTTCTGAACCCTTTGTTTTGAAGATATTTATCCAGGCGATAGTACCAAGCTCTTGGAGCTTGTTTCAACCAATACAATGCTTTCTTCAATTTGCAGACATAGTCAGAATTATCTGATAGTTGAAATCCTTCTGGTTGTTCCATATAAACTTCTTCTTCAAGTTCTCCATTAAGGAATGTTGACTTAACATCCATCTGATAGACCCTGAAATTCTTATGATAGGCATATGCAAGAAACATTCTGATAACTTCCATATTTGCCACAGGCATGAAAGTTTTATCAAAATCCAATCCTTGAACTTGTGCATATCCTTTGCAGACTAATCTTGCCTTATTTCTCACAATCTATCCTTTCTCATTCATATTGTTCTTGAAAACCCATTTGGATCCAATAATATTCTTGTCTGTAGGTCTAGGAACAAGTTCCTAGGTGTCATTCTTCTCAATCTGATCAAGTTCTTCATTCATAGCCTTCACCCAATCCTCATCTTCACTAGCTTCATTAAATTTCTTTGGTTCAGTCAAAGATAAAAAAGCAATCCTAGCTTGATTTGATGCTTTGATCAGTTTTCTTCTTATCTGTATTCCTTTATCCTTATCACCAATAATTTGAATTTCAGGGTGATTTTTCTGAACAATTCTGGAAGGGGGTTTTGGTTCTGATTGTTGTTTTGAATCTGTTTGCTTGCTTGAATTATCTTCATCTTCATCTGATTCTTCGTTTTCTTGTGACTCTTTGAGTTGTTCTTCAATTTCATTTGTGTCCTCATCATCTAACTCAACACTTCTTATTTGTTGATCTTTTACAGGAAATTCTTCATCAACTCAAACATCAATGCAATCAACCAGTTTATGCATTCTTTTATTAAAGAATTTGTATCCTTTGCTATTTGTTGCATACCCTAAAAATATACCTTCATCATATCTATCATCAAATTTTCCCAAATGTTCATCATTATTCTTTATATAGCATTTACTTCCAAATACCTTGAAATGCTTGATTGAAGCTGGTCGTCCAAACCAAAGTTACTAGGGGGTTTTATTACTATTTGGCCTTAAATGAGCTTTGTTAAGGATATGAACTATTGTGTGAATAGCCTCCACCCAAAAGGTCTGAGCAATGTATCTTTCTTTCATCATCGACCTTGCCATTTGCTGTACAGATATGTTCTGTCTCTCGACGACTCCATTTTGTTGTGGGGTACGTGGAATAGTGTATTCTCTTTTAATTCCATGTTGATCACAGAATTCTTTGAAATCTCCTGAACTAAATTCTCCTCCTCTGTCAGATCATATTGCCTTTATTCACCTTCCTATTTGATTCTCAGCTAATGCCTTGAATTTTTTGAATTTTTCAAATGCCTCATATTTTTCTCTCATAAAAGCAACCCAAGTGAGTCTGGAATAGTCATCAATAACCAGCATAAAATATTGCAATCTTCCAGATCCTTGTTTTCTAGATGGCCCACACAAGTCCATATGAACTAACTGAAGGGGTTTGTCTATTGACGTGAAACTCTTTGTTTTAAATTGTGTGGGAGTTAGTTTTCCCATTTGACAAGGTTTGCAGACAGAATTATATGGCTTGGATATTTTCAGGAGGTCATTTACAACATCATTGTTATTAAGCTTAATAATATGATCAAAATTTAGATGACCTAGTCTTTTGTGCCATAACCAACTTTCATCATATTTTCTCAGATAACATTCTTCCTTATCTTCTTCCAGTACATAGACATTGTTATATGTTCTTACCCCTTTTGCAATTATCTTTTCTGTGCTCACTGATTTTATCTTACAATCCTTGGAAATGAATATGACTTTACGTCCTCTGTCACATATTTGACTAACACTCAGAAGATTGTGGTTCAGTCCATCAACAAACAACACATCTTGTTCTTTTACTTTACCATTACTCAGACTTACCAATCCTTTTCCTTTGATTTTTCCTAGAGCATCATTTCCAAAAGTTACATTCCCTGATTTATTCTCACTTAGTGATAGAAATTTACTTTTGTTACCAGTCATATGTTTGGAGCATCCACTATCAATATACCATGGATCCTTTTGTTTCTGAATAGATAACACTATAACACACTTGGGATCTTCTTTATTTTTCCATACCTAGATATTTTCTGCAGTTCGATTCATTCTTGGTTCGGGTTTGTAGTACTTTAAATGAAAATTGACTTCTTTATGTCCAAAATTATGGAAAATATAACACTCTGGCTCATTGTTTAGTAGATCAAATGGATTGACAGATTCATCATGAATTCTCCTTTCAGTTGTCTAGCAGTTTATATTCTATCGATGTCCATTTGTTGTCTGTCATGTTCTTTGTTGGAATGGTCGATTGTACTTGTGTGCTCTTGGTTGCATGTTTCTAATATTAAATTTGCAATTTACAGCTTTATGACCAAAAATAGAATAGCAGAAACAATACCTATAGAAGAAATTTCGGTACCTGAGTAACGATTGTCTCCGATGAAATTGTCTTTAAGTAGAGGTCAATTGATATCTTTGATATCTTTGATCTTCATTCTTAATTCTGGTGATTGGTTCGTCTTCACCTTTTCTTGGTTTCTGAGTATGATCGACTTCTTCTTCGGATTTTCCATTATCTCGACTTATTGATTGGGCATTATTTTTACTTGTGTGTTGTTTGACAAACTTCATCGACTCTATGTGCATTGGATGCTTATTGCTTTCAATTTTGCTTATCGTGGTTGATTCTTTATTTACCGGTCGACTACTACTTGAACTTCCTTCATAACCCAGACCAGTATTTATAAAGGGGGATCTTTGATTGTTCAATATGTTGTTCAGTTCTTCTGTAGCTTTAATACTTGACAGATTTTGATAATACAAAGTTTGGAATCTCTCTAGATCTTTTCTGATTGCCACTACTTCTTTTTCTAATTCTTCACATTGTTTTTCTTTTTCAATCAGCTGATGTTTGAGGATGTCTTCTATTTTCTTTGTTTCTTCTAATTCAACTCTTAATGAGATAAGAGCTTCACTCGGTTCACTGCAGTTTTTCGCATACTTAATCAGCAGTTGCTTTTGTTTCCTTTTCTTCAGTCTCGGTCTATCAATTTCTTCAAATGCACTGAAAAATTCTCCCTCCAGATCTACTTCAGCTTCTTCATCATTCATCTCACTTCCTGCATCTTCATTGTATGGATTTTATATGGCCATGAGAATAAAATAATTTGTCTCATCTCCATTAGTTGACTCACAATCTGCCTCATCTGAAGAGCTATCATCATTATTTACACACAGAATTTTCTGTTTATAATTATTCTCTTTATTGAACTTTTTGTGTTTGTGTTCCTTTTCATCATCAGGTACCTGATCCTTTCCTTTGTGAGGGCACTTGGATGCGAAGTGACCTATTTTACCACAGTTGAAACATTTAAAAGGCAACTTTCATTTATATTTTTCTGAGCCCTTTTTTAGTCTTCTAACATATTTTTCCTCAATCTCATCCATATCAAAATTTGTACCTCTATCTGCTTTGGAGGATGCTTCCCTTGTAGTTGGTTTATCCTTATCAATTATCCTTTCATAAGCAGTTAAGGTCCCAAGTGTTAATATTATGGTACCTGTGGGAGGTATTTACCTCCACGTGTAAACCTGAGGAGAATAGAATACTCTGGAAAGCAAGAAGAAACCCTAATGAGTTGGCTAATAACCCTAGAAGACATGTCGGCTCAAGAGGATATATTTTATTAGGTTATTAGCCTCCAAGAGAAGAATTCAGTGAGAAGAAATAATATATATTGAACAGACAGATACCCAGAATGAGAAGTCGGCCCAAGCAGTTAGCCAGAATTACTATAAATACAGGAGGCCAGTCTTCATTCTGGTAGGGCATTCTCAGAACTATAGAGCGACACTTGTGCGCACTGCAGTGCCCAGTTTGTGCGTAGGTTTGGAGGAGAGTTGTCAGTGTAGCTACTGCAGCTAGTAGTTACATTTTGTCTTGGACTATCTCTTGGCTAGGGTTTGGACTATCTAATCAGCTCTTGTTGGTGCGCTATCCTTGGGGAAAGGTGCGCTACCCTTTGTTTGGATATCTAGCCTAGGGTTTGCTTCTAGAGTGATTCTTTGTCAAGGTTAAGATGCTCGGAGGGTGGCTTCGGCCTATGGTTGGGTGACAATAGTGATATTTTCAATGGTAAAACGAGCACATCCATTATATTCTAGCAGGTTATGGGCCCACACCTCCTTCATTCAATCTAACCGCTGGAAGGAAACATAGCCGTAAGGATATTAATCTCCTTGAAGAACTACCGCTAGGGTTTCTAGCAGGAGTAGTCACCATAGCACTGTCACTAGGGTTACTAGCAGGTGCAGTTGCAGAAACCTTAATCCTCTCGTTGAGGCACCTTAAGTGAAGGGATTGACCTAATTTCTGGATAGATCAGTGCACCCTAGCCTAGCACATCTCTTGGTACTCTCAGCAAGCCAAGACGTTAAGTTTGAGTTTTTGGTTAGATATAGGGTTGACCAAGTCAAAGCAGCCATGACTTACTCTATGAAGTTAGAAAACAAGCTAGATGGAGCTTCTAACTTCAGAGTGTGGAAGACAAGGATTGACCTCATCCTCGCCAAGAATAAAGTGTTGGATATTGTGAAGGGAAAGATCGTGGAACCAGAGTTTGAAGAAGGAAAGGAAAAGGAACCGCAGAACGTTGCAGTTATGAAGAAGTTAAAAGACGGTGATATCAATGCCATGAGTATCATAGTGGACTCTATAAAAGACCTCTTGATACCCTACATCTCCCATATTGACTCATCGAATAAGATGTACAATGCCCTAACAAACCTCTTCTCAGTCAGAAACATTGGACAAATAATGAGTCTAAAGAATGAGATCTGTGACATGAACATGAATGATGATGATAGCATAACATCATACTTTGTGAAGATCTCCTAGTTCAGAGATCAAATACAAGCTATTGAGGAGATCATTTCAAAGAAGGAATTGGTAAACATAGTACTCAATGGTCTTCCAAAGACGTGGGATGCATTTGCTACAAGCATGAACACAAGGAAGGAGTATCCTACATTTGAAGAACTTTGGACTTGTTGTGCTCAAGAAGAATCCAGGATCAATGCAAAAGATAAACCCCAAAATAAGTACGATGATCAAGCCTTCACAACAAGATTCAAGAATTTAAGGAACAAAAGGAAGTTTGGTTCAAAGAGGAAGACAAATCAAGAGAAAGATATTTCAGAAATACAATGCTTAAACTGTCGAAAGTATGTCCACTACAAGAATCATTGTCCTGAGCTAAAGAAAAGGAAGGAGAAACACGAAGCATCAGTTGCCGAAGAAAAGGAACCTACAAAGAAGACTAAGCAGGATGAAAGAGACTTCTTCTTCTGAAGGTAACAATACTCTTCTTATTTCTTGTACATATCCTGTTTTCATAGTCTTTGTACATATCTTGCATATCTATCTCTTAGAAGATAATATGTTCCAAGAAGAACTATACCTATGGAAGAAAAACAGAGATAAGGATTGATATCATTATACAAGTCAGGTAATACACATGAAAGGATGAAATACATCAAACAAATCATGTGGAAGCTATTACAAGATAAGCCGAAATCAAAATCAATCATGAAGAGACTTAGAAGAAGAAAAGACAGAAAGAAGTCAACAATCAAGAGGAAATTGGAGAAAGACTTATGACTTTTTGCAGAAGACAATAAGACGGAAGCATGGACTCTGTTAGATGGAGGAAGCCGATTATATATTGCAAAAGACAATAAGGATGCAGATGGAAGCGTGGACTCTGCTATATGGAGGGATTCGATTATATGCACTCATACATGAAGCAAGGATTAAGAGGGAGCTAATCCTATGATCCATTTAAGATGATGAAGTATATATCCATGGTAGCAGCCATGAAAGACAGTATGTGTTCAGTTCAACCTCAGAAGAAGTCTTATTCGAAGAAAAGCCTTAAAGTATACTTGGTTGTCCATCGACATCCATGATCCTATAATGAAAGGAAGAAGTGGAATCCTTAGGGCATGGAATCTATAAGGAACTCCATGGACCCAAGAGATAAATAAAAACATCAGGAAGAACATGAAGATTCCAAGAAAGAAACAGAAGCCAGAACAACCAGTCACTGTATTAAGAATCACAAGATTACCAACTTGATATGAACTCAATAAAAGCAATCAAGTAGAGGAACTGAAAGTTGTGATGAAGAACAGTGTATATATGCAAGCATTGCAAGATCCAGAATTAGAGGTTCTCCCAGATGGAGGAGACTATGATGATTAATTATTCCAAGAAACTAGACATACCTCTACATGAGTCTTTATATCATCCGCAATATCCATGGGTTGGAGTTCTACATTAGATGAATGCAAAGACTATTCTCCAGAGCACTTGAACAAAGAGTGTATGAAGAGTAACCTCAAGACTGTGAAGCATACCAGAAAGAGACCCTTGTATGCAGATGGAAGAAGATAACTTGGTGGAGAACCTCCACTGCACAGCAGAAGCGTGGTGAATATTTTCTATAACAGAGATATTCTATCAAGATGATTACTCAGAAGATCAGATCTCATGATGACAGAAGAAGTGCCACATGGATATGTTCCAGTTTTCCAACAATGATATACTTTAGTGATCAGAGCTACATGAAACCTTCAGAGAAAACCAGTGTTCCAGACCGAAGTACATTTGAAATCAAGCATTACATTATCTGTGATGAAGTCCAGAAAGGAGAAAGTGGTTTTCCAATACATATCTCCACAGAAGAGCAGATAAGCATACATTTTGGTAAAGCTTATGTCCAAGATGAAAGAGTTTGCGTACTCAAGCCGGAGCTCATGGAGACGACTTCCCTATTGAAAATGGAAGAGATGACTCCCAGGTTGGGAGGGAGCACTGATGTATTATTGATTGATGGACAGTCATTTTTTAGTTTGAAAAATGGTCTAGAATGAGCAGATTCTTTCCAGTTCAGAAAGAGGATTGAGATTTCTGACGGAGAGACATTTTCCAGTTTGAAAAATTGTCCAGATTGTTGATGTACCATAGACAGCGACTTCCCATTGTGGTTAACATGGGAAGTGGTCTAGGGAAGTCTCTCTTCTTGAGGGTTACTCAAGAAGACTGGCCCGCCTCACCAAACAACGATTTCCCATTGTGGTTAACATGAAGAATGGTCTGTTTTCGGAGGTTGGTGCAGTACAGTCATTTCCTTTGGAAATGGTCTGGACAGTCATTCCTTAGGACGTATTCATTCTCTCCAGGTTTCACTTTGTTTAGTGCCAGAGGAATGGCCCAAGGTGGGGAATGGTCCAGGTTTAGCAATTAGGGACAGACATTCCTTAGGGCAGATTCATTCTCTCCAAGTTACACTTTGTTTAGTGTTGGAGGAATGGCCCAGGGTGGGGAATGGTCCAGGCTCATAAATCAGGGCAGTTATTCTTCCTTGCCTGAGAAGAATAGTCTAGATAGCTCATCATTGATGTTTGACCTTCTGAGGGAAGATGGTCTTCCAAGATCTCACAGATGTGAGTGGATGAATGGCCCAGATGATTCATTTTATATCATAACATTGTTTCTATGTAGATTGATATCAGATGATTGTTATGAAGACTGTATGTCTCTAGACAGTAGATGTATACTACTGTGGTGGATGTGTTCCACTGTTTGATCAAGTACCTGTGTGCTACTTAGTGTGGTAGTGTACCACTGGATTGTAGTTGTGTACTACTATGGATAGACACAGTTGTGTTCTATTGAATGATACTATTCTGATTGCCTTGAAGACTATCAATAGTGTTGAAAATGATTATCAGCTAGATGGATGATCAATGAACATAGATTTTCCAGATAGAAAATGGTTCAGAACATTTATTCTTCTAGATTAGAAGAATGGGTCATGTGTCACTTTGTGGAGTGAGCATCATGTCTGATTACTCAAATAGAGTATTGTTCTGAGAGATAATGCAACTAATGACACTGATGGTGATGATGGTGCTCATGATCTAGTCATGAGATAATCTATACAACTATGTTGATGTTACCGGGTGAATGGTATGTTTGTGCTCAAGACCATTACCTGTAATACCTCCCTAGCTAGGAGGGAGTGTTAATATTATGGTAGCTGCGAGAGGTATTTACCTCCACGTGTAAACCTGACGAGAATAGAATACTCTGGAAATCAAGAAGAAACCCTAATGAGTTGGCTAATAACCCTAGAAGACATGTTGGCTCAAGAGGATAATTTGTATTAGGTTATTAGCCTCCAAGAGAAGAAGTCCGCCAGAAGAAATAATATATACTGAACAAATAGATACCCAGAATGAGAATTCGGCCCAAGCAGTTAGCCAGAATTACTATAAATACAGGAGGCCAGTCTTCATTTTGGCAGGGCATTCTCAAAACTACAGCCCAGCACTTGTGTGCACTGCAGTGCCTAGTTTGTGCACAGGTTGGAGGAGAGTTCCTACTGCAGCTATTGCAGCTAGCAGTTACGTTTTGGCTTGGAATATCTCTTGGCTAGGGTTTGGACTATCTGATCATCTCTTGTTGGTGCGCTATCCTTGGTGAAAGGTGTGCTACCCTTTGTTTGGCTATCTGGCCTAGGGTTTGCTTCCAGAGTGATTCTCTGTCAAGGTTAAGGTGCTCGGAGGGTGGCTTCGGCCTATGGTTGGGTGAGAATAGTGATATTGTCAATGGTAAAATGAGCACATCCATTATATTCTAACACCAAGAATTTGATCCAGAGTCAATTGTTTAAGATCATCCAATTCTTCTATTGCAGAGACGTTTGAGTTAAATCTATCAGGAAGAGATCTTAAAAAATTTTGAACTAAAAGGGTGTCATTTATCTTTTCACCTAGACCTTTCATAGTATTTACAAGTTCTTCAACTCTCAGGAAATATTTTCTAACAGTTTCCTCCTCACTCATCCTTAATTGTTCAAATTTTAATCTTTGTGTTTGGAGTTTTGCATCTCTTACCTTTTCATTTCCTTCATAGCTGCTTATCAGCTTGTCCCACATTTCCTTGGCAGATTCATAATGCATCACTTTCACAAATTCTGCTTTTGAAAGTCTATTGAGAATTGCATTCATTGCCTTTGCTTTAAAACTGAATTACATCTTGTCATCTTTGGATGCTAATACAACAGGTCTCACATATCCAGTTTCAACCACATCCCAAACATCATCACCTAAATACATTAGGTATGTTCTCATTCTTACTTTCTAGAAAGCAAAGTTTGTTCCATCAAACATAAGTTCTTTACTCCTTCTCGACTTGTCATGTCTAAGCTTATGGACCTACCCTTAAACAAAAGGGGCTAGCTCTGATACCAATTGTTGTAAATATTCTAATAACTTAGAGGGGGGGTGAATCAGTTATTAATAATCTCAAATTATTTCTACCTTTTAAACTTTTCTGAGTATTACTTGATGATGTTCAATTTATTGCAGATAGCTTAATGAATAAACACACATCATCCATCATACATATAGCAAGAGTAGAGACATAGATTTCACGAGGAAACCCATAAAGGGAAAAAACCTCTTCTTCTTAGGATTCCAAGCAAGCTTCAACTTGTGTACATCAAATACATTGAGCACTGACTCAAATGAGGCTACAACCTCTGTTTTATAAGCACCAACTTGTAGAGAGCATGGACTCTCTATTTCTCTAGCACCCACTAGATGGAAGCACCAACTCTCGAATAACTCAGATGCGTCTCTACTCTGTCGACCTCCTTGGATTTCTTCTCTAACTCTACTCACCTTTAGACTAGCCTCGTTCTCTCTAATTCATCTAGCTCTATGCCTCCCCCTGCTTCCTCAAGTTCCTTTTCCAATTGTATGTACTTCCAGTCTTCTCACAACACTATGTCGACCACCTACTCAGCGCATCAACTTCAGACTTCAACTCAATCGCATTTTGTAACACGGGGACTATCCCTGTCTCTTCGGATTCTCATTCGACCATTTCAACAATGATTATGTAACAACTCTCCTGGAAACTGAACCGACATCCTCTATAACAGATTTGGCAACTGAATCAATTTGCCATCGTTTTAGTTTGTTACTCGATCTGAATTACTCACCTGAAACTCCCTTTCTGTCAGGCGATTGACACGTTTCCAAAACACGTGTGACTAAATATCAAAGTTCCCATAAAAACTACCATACAATTTCATTCATGCGATTGTTTAATAATAAGAAAAGTAATGATATAATCAATCATTCATGACACCCAAAAGAACCCAGCAATGCTCCACTCAGCTTCAGATACCCATGCTCCATGTATCATTCAAACCAAATGTATGAATTGAGTAGGTCCTTACATCCACTCACACAGTAATATCAATTGCCACAACTCCGACTTAGGCTCTGTCTCGACTTCGAACAAACCTGTCTCACCTCTGACCTCTACCAGGTTGACTTATCAACTCGACAAACCAAATCCACATATATTCATACTATCGACATCATATGAATTGCCATCAATAACAATACTACAAACAACCAATATTAACCTTAATTATTCCAACACAGAAGAGTCAAGAAAAACTTGATATGTTATCTTTGTTACCGACAGTGGAATGGCAATTCCAGTATGTGACTGATCTTCACAAGACACGGTTGAGGAAGGTAGGGTCCAAGGATCGTTAAAATATGAAGTGCGGAAAGGAACGAACTTCTTCGACGAAGAAAACCTACTGGACATGGAAAATACATGATGAATTGGTGCCATGAAGTCGAATGTACCCATAAGGGATGAATACATTCTGACACCAGTATTATCAGTTGTTGGTTGTGGAGCCTAATTATCTTCCTGATTCAGAGGTCCTTTCTTTCAGCCGTGTTCATACCCCATAAAGTATTTTCACCCTAGAAGTATGTACACTCTTCCACGTGGGAGAGTGCAGAGAGGGGGTACCCCCTCTGTGGGGTCCGGGGGGCCTATCCCCACGGCTGGGGGTTTGGGGGCAAGCGGGCCCCCAGTGGGGGTTCGGGGGCGAAGCCCTCGAAGCAAAAATTGCCTTGTAAAAGTATATTGTAATTTCATTGTAAATCTGGACCGTTCATTATAAGGTCGCAGATCTAACGGTAGAGATTATGTTAGGGATTTTTTCCCTAGAAGGCAACCCTCTTTTATGAGGGAAATGTATCGTGGCTAGGTTGATGGTGAATATTGTATTCTAAGAGAAGAGACTGTGAGAGAAAGAAGAGGAAGTTACAGCGGGTTTTGCTGTAGGTTGTATCCCTTCATTTGTTGGATAATAATAAAGGAAGGACCTGGAAATTTCTCTAGTGGACGTAGCCCACACTGGGTGAACCACATAAATCTGTGCTCTCTTGTATTGTGTGTCTTTTGTGTTTTGTTTCTGCATTTGTTTTATTTTATTTCTTTACGGTCCTGTTTTTCTAACAAGTGGTATCAGAGCATAGGGTAACTCGCAGGAAAAGAGGGTTCCTGGTTCGAGTGGGAGAAATGTCGGAAGATGGAAAGTTTAGGATCAAGAAATTTAACGGCCAAAACTACCAGTTATGGAAGATGCAGATGGAAGACTATTTATATTAGAAGGATCCATTCCTACCATTGAGCGGAGTAGCAAAGAAGTCGGCAGCCATGAAGGATGAAGAATGGGAGATTCTTGACAGAAAGGCTCTAGGAACGATATGGCTGAGCCTGGTAGCGTCAGTGGCTTTCAATATTTTGAAAGAAAAGACAACGAAGGGTTTGATGGACGCGTTGGCCAAATTGTATGAAAAACCCTCGGCGTCGAATAAGGTATTTCTAATGAAGAGATTATTTAATATGAAGATTTCAGAAGGTGGGTCTGTTGCAGATCATTTAAATGAATTTAATACGGTTACTAATCAACTAAGTTCTGTAAAAGTGGACTTTGATGATGAGGTTAGGGC
>ML824187.1:11829-41936 GCA_009831015.1 Picea engelmannii | reverse complement strand
AACAAAGGGAGTAACCAGGGAGAAACTGAGTTCTTGCTCAGTTTCAGTTGGTCTTCAAGAATGAAGATGAAGATGAGAAATTTGCCAGGTCCAAGAAGGTTTAGAGTCCAGCATATACAGCAGTGGTGGAGTTGTTGAGATCAGTCTCCAAGTGGGAGATTGTTGGTTGTGGAGCCTAATTATCTTCCTGATTCAGAGGTCCTTGCTTTCAGCTGTGTTCATACCCCATGAAGTATTTACACCCCAGAAGTATGTACACTCTTCCACGCGAGGGAGTGCAAAGGGGGGGTACCCCCTCTGCGGGGTCCGGGGGGCCTATCCCCCCGGTTGGGGGGTTTGGGGGCAAGCGGGCTCCCGGTGGGGGTTCGAGGGCGAAGCCCCTGAAGCAAAATTTGCCTTGTTAAAGTAGATTGTAATTTCATTGTAAATCTGGATCGTTCATTATAAGGTCACAGATCTAACGATAGAGATTATGTTAGGGTTTTTTTCCCTAGAAGGAAACCCTCTTTTATGAGGGAAATGTATCGCGGTTAGGTTGATGGTGAATATTGTATTCTTAGAGAGGAGACTGTGATAGAAAGAAGAGGAAGTTACAGAAGGTTTTTCTATAGGTTGTATCCCTTCATTTGGTGGATAATAATAAAGGAAGGACCTGGCAATTTCTCTAGTGGACGTAGCCCACACTGGGTGAACCACGTAAATCTGTGTCTCTCTTGTATTGTGTGTCTTCTGTGTTTTGTTTTTGCATTTGTTTTATTTTATTGCTCCGCGTTCCTGTTTTTCTAATAAGTGGTATCAGAGCATAAGGTAACTCGCAGGAAAAGAGGGTTCCTGGTTCGAGTGGGAGAAATGTCGAAAAATGGAAAGCTTAGGGTCGAGAAATTTAACGGGCAAAACTACCAATTATGGAAGATGCAGATGGAAGACTATTTATATCAGAAGAATCTATTCCTACCATTGAGTGGAGTAGCAAAAAAGCCGACGACCATGAAGGACAAAGAATGGGAGATTCTTGACAGAAAGGCTCTAGGAACGATATGGCTGAGCCTGCCAGCGTCGGTGGCTTTCAATATTTCGAAAGAAAAGACAACGAAGGGTTTGATGGATGCATTGGCCAAATTGTATGAAAAACCCTCGGCATCGAATAAGGTATTTCTAATGAAGAGATTATTTAATATGAAGAGATTATGTTAGGGTTTTTTGCCCTAGAAAGAAACCTTCTTTTATGAGGGAAATGTATCGCGGCTAGGTTGATGGTGAATATTGTATTCTGAGAGAGGATACTATGAGAGAAAGAAGAGGAAGTTACAATGGGTTTTGTTGTAGGTTGTATCCCTTCATTTGTTGGATAATAATAAAGGAAGGACCTGGCAATTTCTTTAGTGGACGTAGCCCACACTGGGTGAACCATGTAAATCTGTGTCTCTCTTGTATTATGTGTCTTTTGTGTTTTGTTTCTACATTTTTTTTATTTTATTTCTCTGCGGTCCTGTTTTTCTAACATCAGTTGCCAACTGAGAATTGTAGATCACGAAGATCAATGGTCCAACAGATGCAATGGGGCTAGCGTACACAAAGGAAAATTGGTCGATCGTCACGATTGTCCCATCGTGAGGAAATAAAAGAATGCGGAAAATGGAAAATACAATTGCAGTCATAGCATAAGTCCAATTATGTCCTAGTAACAAGTTATAGTCAGGGGGCGCATCAACCAACTCGAAATCCACCTCTACCATCTTCCCACCTAACTAGATTGGGAAGGCAGGAAGAATACCATGAGGGAAAAAGGAACGACTGTCAAAAGCAGTCAACATGGTCAGACAGCCGAGGGATTTCTAATAGACCAGGGACATCATACATGTTGTAGCGCCTTCATCAATAACAATACATTTGATGGTATACTTTGAGTAACCTATGTGGATTTGGAATGCCACATGGTAAGGCAAGTGAGGCTTTAGAGGCTTCATATATGTGACGTCAAACTTGATAACTTTAGAGCCACAAGGATATAGAGATCCTAATGAATATAGAAAGGCATTCCTATGATCCAGGTGGATATCGGTGGCCACCCACCTTTTTCAACTGGCTCAAAATAGTTTTCTGGCAATTTTGGCAATTTACTATTTTTAGCAGGTTTTAACTTCTGGGGCCATTTTGAGGGCCCAAATGAAGGTTTTTCAAGATCGAGGTTCTCAATGATAGCTAAAGGCATGATTGAGCCCCCAAAATTAATCTCCTCAATGATACCTTTCCAATGAGCTATCACACGCCTAAAACGGAGATCATATGTCAAAGTTATGACCCCGGGAAGTTGATGTACTCACTTACCCAAACGGGTCCCACATGACTTTTGGTGCTTCATCTCCTAGGGTTAGGTTTTTGGATGTCTAGGTTTTTTGGCATTCCTGATTATTGTAAAAGGGTCTTCAGAGCCTCATTGTAATCATCTTCTTGTGAATGCGAGTAGCTGTCACATCTCTTCTTAGAGATAAGCTGCCACCATTCTAGCGAGTCTTTCACTCTGTATTTTTTACAGTCTATGTTCATTTCTTTCATTAATAGAAATCGTGTATTAATGTATATCTGTGTTTATGGTTGCATCTCTGATATATTTCTGTTATATTATTGAATATCTGTGATATCTCTATGCACTTATTTATTATATCTCTGATTTCATTTCGTGCCAAAAATAATCTGGATCAGTGGTATCAGAGCAGGCTTCTCTTGATCGTTTTTTCAGTGCATGTCCCCGACGAGGTCCGAGTATAGAAAGTTGGGTCTCGAGCTTGTCTCTCTTGAAGAAAATTTCTCTCGTGCACCCAAGAAACCCTCAATGGCAGAAGAAAAGAAAAATGACGGAGCAGACGATCCTATCAATCTGTTGCTTGAGCAAGCTCTCACGCGACAGAGGGACGAAATGATGGAGAATTTTGCCCACATCCTTAAACACCTGTCAATAGCATCAAACACATATTCATCAAGTAACCACTTTGGAGGCATCTTGCCTTTCAAGGTACAAGTTAATTTTGATATTCCTGTATTTGAAGGACAGATAGATGCAGAAGCCCTAGAAAAATGGTTAACTTTGCTAGAAGGTTATTTCTTTGTTCACAACTTTTCCAACAAAGAAAAGATCACCTTCTTACTCCTTAAAGCTCTCCCTCATGTCAAACATTGGTGGGAAACTTACTGGGAGAAAAGTTCCATAGAGGAGTCTGGAATATATGGGGTCGATCCCACTTGGGATTTTTTGTGGATGCGGTAAAGGAACAGTATTACCCTGTTAGCAACTATGAGGACCAATACATGAGATGGACCACACTGCGGCAAGAGAGGGGCCAAGTAGTTCCATAGTTCACCAATACCTTCCATACCTTGCACCCCAAGCTGGGTATCAAAGACTCCGAGCGACATTTGGTTCTGAAATACCGTGGGGCTCTACACAGATACATCCAAATTGAAATGGATTTTCTATACATCTCATCACTTGGTGCTGCTTATTGATATGTTGTTAAAATTGAGTAAAAATTTAAGCACCAGAACAAACGGGAATTCGGGTCTGCAAATCCGCAACAACCAAAGTATGACAAAGACGTCCCTAACAAATAGTCTCCCGAAAACCAGTCCAAGACACAGGAAAAGAAGGGTCATGGGAAGACAAAGAAGGACACTGGAAAATGGTGTGATTTCCACAAAATCCCCTGGCACAACATCGATGAATGTCGCTCAAAACAGTCATTGGTGGCTAAGATCAAATACAAGGAGCCGAACCCTGATTCTGAAAATATTGGTAAAGGACAGATCATTGATGCAGACCCCACTGCTATTGTCACGACCGCAGCAATTCAACCAGAAGAACCAACAGATCCTGAAGAGGGGGAGCGCCTTTTTCATTCATAGATGTGGGTGAAGGGGACGCCACTGCATTTATTGTTGATAGTGGAAGCCATAAACCTCATCTCAGCAGAGGTCGTCAAACAGTTGGGATTGTTGACAACAACACACTCGTAGCCATACAACATCGGGTGGCTTCGCCAAGGATGAGATCTTCATGTCAGCCAGCAATGTCAATTGTCATATGGCATCCAACCCTTCAAGGATGAGGTATTATGTGATTTTTCCCCACTAGATGTTTGTGATGTTCTCTTGGGCCAACCATATATGTGGAAGCGCCACACTGTTTATGAGTCTCGACCCCGCAGTGTCATTGTTTCTCTAGGGGATCATCTCTACAGAATACCAGAGGTAGTTTCGATTATTGTTCCACCTAAAAAGTACCGCAAGGTAGTATCTCATACTGCAAAATTCATCTTCTTCACAATATGTTCAAAAGGGGAACAAAAGTACACTGCAACCACTACAGCTTTGCCCCAAGCACCTTCTATCCAACAGAAGCAGGTCGACAAGGTTGCAATAAAGCACAAAGATTCCTTCTGCACACCATCCTCTCATGTAGCCCAACTTGTTAAATAGCCTCAGCCTCAACAGGTTCATGACAGACTTCCACAAACTGAGCAGCGCGACATCTCTAGCAATACAAGCAGCTCACCAAGATGCAGATTCAGCAAACGCTTTTCCCTCTCCCCCGGGAACTCAACGCAATGGAGACAATTTCTTCATAAGGAGGGAGGATTGATCTAGGTGGATATCAGTGGCCACCCACCTTTTCCGACTGGCTCAAAACAATTTTCTGGCAATTTACTATTTTTAGCAGGTTTTAACTTTCGAGACCATTTTGAGGGCCCAAATGAAGGTTTTTCAAGATCAAGGTTCTCAATGATAGATGAAGGAATAATTGAGCCCCCAAAATGAATCTCCTCGATGATACCTTTCCAACAAGCTATCACACGCCTAAAACGGAGATCACATGCAAAAGTTACGACCCAGGGAAGTTGATGTACTCACTTACCCAAACGGGTCCCACATGACTTTTGGCGCTTCATCTCCTAGGGTTAGGTTTTTGGATGTCTAGGGTTTTTGGAATTCCTGCTTATTGTAAAAAGGCCTTCAAAGCCTCATTTTAATCATCTTCTTGCGAATGCGAGTAGCTGTCACATCTCTTCTCAGAGATAAGCTGCCATCATTCTAGTGAGTCTTTCACTCTGTATTTTTTACAGTCTCTGTACATTTATTTCATTAATAGAAATCATGTATTAATATATATCTGTGTTTATGATTGCATCTCTGATACATTTATGTTATATTATTGAATATCTATGATATCTCTGTGCACTTCTTTATTATATCTCCGATCTCATTTCATGCTGAAAATAATCTGGATCATCCTCTATGAAGGAAACATCTAGAGTACCTCCAGATCCGACATCGCACAAGGGGTTTGACCTAGATCCTCAACAATAGAGTAATTTTGGGTGGCTCTAGCATTAGGATTGTGGGTAGAGCGCTTGAGTACTCCTTTCAGAATATGAGGTGGGGGCTCTGGTTTTTCAATCTGTAAGGGTGCTTCCGAAGGAGGGGGACACTCTACACCAGGTAAAGTCTGTGGATAACTGATATTACGAGACCGAGTAGCTACATTAACCTCAGATTTAACCATATTGATGCATAAATGGTCACCATCTTGCGTCGGTTGGTTTTGACTCCCGCTCGCCGCATTTCCGGTATTTGAGGAGCTCGAGGCCATGTGTTGATTATGTGGAAAAGGATTAGTCAACACAGTGGGTGTTAGAGATAAAATCCTTGCAACTTCCACAAGTTTGGGGCATAAGTGGGTAAGGTGATCATTTGTACAAAGCTTGCAGGGAAAATTCACCGTCCGCCTTTCTTTCTTGCCCTCACCAACATTATTATTTGACTTCTCATTATTTCCATTGTCCTTGGGTTTATTATTATTCTTCCCACCCCTACAATTATTACCACACCCTTTCTTTTTATTCCCTCCTGTTTGCTAGTTACCATTAGGGTTGGTCGACGATTGCACAGAATGTACATCCACTGACTGAGTGGGAGTGGAGGACATAGACGAATATGGACCTCCTACAAAGTGGTTTAGAGACAACTCTTTCAAATGGATTGTCACTGAGTCTACAGATTTCACATTGGCAGAGCCCACAATGCCATCAGCATGAGGGCCGAGATTTTGTCTAGGTTCATAGTTTGACCTCGATGCGTCTGGAAGAATCTCATATAACATCCCAGACTGAGCATATATAATATCTAACTGCTGGGCTTTAAAAATCGCTTCTTCCTCAGATGTAACTCTGGATGTAGAAACATCCTTCGAAATATAAGGTTGTAGAGACTTAAGGAACCACTCTAGCGGGAATTTCAGGGGTATGTAGGCCTTGATCAACCTCTTATGTCTACGCCACTCCTAGATGTGATCCGAGATATGGGTGGCTTTGTCCTAACGTAAGGTCGAAAAAATTTCTAAGCCAACATCATAACGAATTGACAATTGAAGTGGTTGAGGAAGAATAAAACCATCTAATTAAAGGTTATGTATGTCCCCCTTGGTAACTCGATATACCATTTCGCAGTGACCCCCGTGAGGGTGTGTTGAAACAATCTTAACTGAATAGAATCGTCGTTAATGGAATTCGAAGAGAACTAAATGTGAAAAGTAGTGACGTGATCACCAGGATCCTCACCAGTTTTGCCTTCAAATTTTGGAATATTCGAAGGAAGCTTGGTGGGGACAGGGGGCCATTTCGGATCATGACACACAAGGTCATTCATCAACTTAGAAAATTCTGGTAGATTGAGCGTGGCCAAAAAAGGGAGACGGGGTTGTGGCATCTGGCCCCAAGCTCCTTGGAAAGATTGTTGTTGGGGGATTGCAGCCCATCCAAGGTTCTGGTATGAACCATGGCCCTATCCAGGATTGTAATACCCTCTTATGAACTGATTCATGAGGGGTTGGTTGGGAACCATTCCAGTAGGAATGTTATGATGAGGGTTGTAAACATTTCCCCCAATTGGAGTGGCTCCAGGTTGGGGGTTACCCAAGGTATGAAACTAACCTCCTCTAGGTGTGAATATGGAGGATAAAGGTGGATTCGTCATGCAAAATGTGTTGGTTAGAATCGGTACAGAGGAGGTAGGTGTAAAGGATGGACCATAAGCAGTAGCTTGTCCACCAGGTTGGTTACTCCATCCAGAAGCATTAGGACTAGGATTAGACCTGGGGTTAATAGGAGGAAGGCCTCCAACTATGGGAGTCGTTTGTGGGACATGAGAACCACCAAATGAGAATGGAGTATGTAGAGGAGCCATGCCCCCAAGTCCAATACCAGTATTCAAACTAGATGCTAGGATGGAGGATGAAAATTGCGATGTGACGTTTGACATACCATAGGAAAAAGGGCTAGAGGCCATAGGGATGGACTAAATATTGTAGCCTGGTGAGTGACAAAGGGACCCAAAAGGGTTCGTGGATATAGGTTGAGTATTCACTATAGGACGGGCAAGAGTGATGATAGGAACCTCCGACACTACAACCATTGTGGTTGAAGGTGTCAAAGGGTATCGTTAACTATAGTAGGTATGGGAGTTGAAGGACTCCCAACATCTTTCTGACTCAATTCAGTACTCATCCTTGTATGATCACAAGTCTGGTAAGTGGAGTTGTGTTCATCACGTTTGATAACTTTACACCTTTTAGAAAGCAAAGACTCAAAATGTGGTGGTAATTGTAACAAGCGATGAGACCTGCGGGGAAGATGGTCTAGATCCACGATGAATCAAGACTCGAGATATAAAAAACAAATCCTAAGGCCAACTAGTAATCAAGGAGCACACCAAAATAAAATAAACAAAAGGCCAATATAGACACAAACAAAATAAAGTGGCTGAAAGGGGCCTCCCTCCCTAAAGTAGGTACGTCTCACCCAAGAGGGGCCTGAGATTCCCTGCAAAAGATCGGAGGTATCATAATCAGTTATAAGGGCCCTCGTGGGCTTAACAACCAGTCGGTTAGATCCCCCCAGAGAGGTAATCCTCCATAAAGGTTGTGTGTTGTCTGACCCTTATCTAACCTAGGGTACCTGCAGAATAACCCCTGCAAGTAACCTATGTGGTACCTATGTCAAGAAACTAAGCAACCACAGTATAACCAATGCGCAGGCGAATAGTCGTAAGTTAGGTCTACCGTATGGGTAGGGTAACAAAGAATGAAACCTTGAAAGAACCACCTCTCACGGAGGTAAAGGTACTAGCAAGATCCCCATATACAAATAGATCCCCAAAAATATATCTGACGCTAAGAAGGTATTGGGGGGATATCCCCTCAACCAACCTCACGTGACCTCGTGCTTAACTCCGGTGTAAGCGGAGCTTCCTGACGTCACCAATTATACAATGGATTTAATCACTCCCTTAGTCAGACACACATGTTTATTTAATAGCCTTGGAGAAGTTTACTCACAAAATCCTATTCCAAGGCTCTAAATCCTAAGCTGGTTTGTGCACCCTAGAAAATAAAATTGTTTCTAATCAATTTTAAATTATTAGTGTTGCTTTTAGTGGCCTTTATTACTCAAAAAAGGTGCAGTCATGAAACTAATGATGTTATGACTCAACAAGTAAAATAAATGAATATGAATAACATGCAAATTTCTAACTTCAATACCCGATAAATGATAAGCTTTTCAAATTGCAATTTTCAATTTAGTTTTTCAATTCCAAATAAGATGCAATCTTTCTAGCCCTCGGGGGGGCTGCTCAATTGGCAAGTGCCGTGAAAATGAAGTTCCAAGAGGTTTCAATTCAATTCCCCCCGACTTACCTTGTGTGCCACGTAAGGGGCATCGTGGGCACACCTGGAGGTTATAGTGGTAGCGGTTGGATAACATGGCCACGTGTAATGCGAGCACGTGCCCAACTAGTTGTTGATTCCTCCAGACACAAAAAAAAAAGATGCAATCTTTCTATACACGTACTAAGATCAATGATAAGGACCCAAAATATCAAATGCCAACAATGCACAATGCTTAATATTTTTGTATTTTCAATATAAAAGAATGAAAATGCAAGGACTGAGCAACATCTTGATATAAAGATTCTATTGTATGTAAACAGAGACAAACCAAGTAGGATATCAAGAAGCAAACACCCAACCCAAGATGCAAGGACAATCAATGAAAAGGATGATGAGAAAGGCACCGCCCAAAAATTCAACAAAAGAAAGGTTTCCTATCATTCTACGGGCACTCAACAGTCATAACATAGACCCAAGAAGACTCATCAACCATCAAAACTTACCCAACAAACATCAAACTTAGCAACCAAATAGAAAAAGATGATGTACGCGATTGTTCAAGAGAATTCTGTGTATATACTCTTCTTGCAGAAGGACAACACGCGTATGTACGCGACCGTTAGGTAAAAACCCACGTATATGTGTTAAAACACTACCAGGCTATGGAGAAAGCTAAGAAACTCATACTCAAAATGAACAGAGGTTGTCAAGCAATCAGGCGACAAGAAACTCAATATAAATGAGAGCAATCAAAGGAGAAAAACACTCAAAACCCTGAAAAGAAGATTCTATCCCCAGTATGGTCGCCAATTCTATTACAAAGAAAATATCTCTATGGCTAGGGGTAAACCACAACAAACGGAAATGACTGTATAAATCAACTCTAATCTCAGATATGCTATATAAGAAAATATGCTAACGAGACAAGATAAAGAGCCTACCTCGTCCAAGCATTCGATGAAGTCCATTGTTGAGCACTTGACTCAAAGCAATACACCTGCAACTTGTCCTCAACAACCAAGAAACGCAAGCATATGGTGATAATATATAAAGTTATCACATTCAATAGCATAATCCATCAACATTCATAACAAATACGCCCATGGAATAACAATTCAAATATTTGCAAGATATTAATTGGATGAGAAAAGAGTATTTCTATTAAAATGTAATCAACAGAAGTGAAGAATTACAAACTTTCGTGCCGACACGGTTCAGAACTGAGAAACTGAGTCCCTTCCAGTTAGGCCGAGAAAGAATATTGTTGTCATGGATTATTTCACTAAGTGGGCCGAGGTGATGCCTACATTTGATAATAAAGGGAAAACTGGATCGTTATTCATATTCAATCATATCATTACTAGATTTGGTGTCCCTCAAGCCATCTTCACTGACCATGGTAGTCATTTTCGCAATTTCATGATGTCTGAACTTACCGAGAAGTTGGGTCTTCAACATGAAAACTCAACCCCTTATTATCCACAGGCCAATGACCAGGTTGAAGCAATCAACAAAGTTCTCACTACTATGCTTCGACGGATGGTAGGAATTCACAAGTCAAATTGGCACACGATGCTTTTCTCGAAATTATGGGCCTATCGAACATATGTTAAGTCTACCATGGGGTTCACACCTTTCCAATTAGTATATGGTATTGAAGAAATTCTACCGATTGAATGTGAAATCCCATCTTTGAAACTAGATATCAAACTTCTCCCTAACACCTCAGCTAAAGAGGAACATCTCTTGTATTTGATGCAATTAGACGAGACTCATCGTGATGTTGCCTTAGTCGTCGAAACTCAGAAAAAGCGTGTCAAAGATCAGTATGACAAGCATGTCAAACCACGTGTATTTTCTAAGGGTGATTTGGTTCTCCTTTACAAACAAGATCATGACTTATTAGGGGCCGATAAATTCGAGCCCATGTGGCAGGGCCCTTATATTGTGAAACGAGTGTTAGAGAAAGGGGATTATGAGCTAGTAGATTATGATGGAATTCCTTTGAGTGAACCCAGAAATGAGCTTTACTTGAAGAGGTACTATGCTTAAATTGTTTTTTCATAAGTACTGTGTATTTTTAGTGTATCAGAATCTTGTGTGCTTTTTCGTTTTTGGTTCCGCCTTTTAGATGCTTACCTTGCATTGTGCTTGGTTTCTAGATGTCAGTGTCTTCGCTACCCTATATCGGCTTTGTTGATGGTGCTAGTTGGAGTACTCAAAACTTAGTGTCTGTTGCTTGGGAAATCTACGCACCTACAGATGAATTGATCAGTCTACATGGTGTTTGCCTTGGTCGTGCAACTAATAATATCGTGAAATACAGTATAGTTATCAAATTGTTAAATGACATCATTTCACTTGGAACCCATCATCTTATTGTACGACTTGATTCACAGTTAGTAGTACTACAGTTGAGTAACATTTATTCCATCTGAAGTCCTACTTTGTTAAGGGTATATTTACGAATTCGCCTCTTGGAAAGAAATTTTGATTACATTGAATATCAACATATTCCTAGATGTCTAAATACATTGACAGATGCAATGGATAATTATGTGTTAGACAGACATTTGAGACATTTATAAACCCAATCACACTTTTTACAAAAACAAGTAAGCCGGTAGGAACTTTATATGTATAACGACAAAAGTTACAAAAGTGTTTGTCCAAAGACAAAAATATCAAAAGTGAAGCTCATGGATTCATGTACAAAAAACATCAAGGATGTTGCTCGCTGTAACAAACAACTGCCCATGCTACTTTACGGAGAAGTTGACCGATAGATGCAGATACACCAACTGTGTGGCATTGATAGTGCCTAGGAAGTTCATCCATCGTGGCATCAGGGACATTCATAGTTAGTCCCTCTAAGTTCTGTTCAATAGCCTCGATATCTATGACAACTACCCCTTCTACAACACCTCTCTCTCCTCACCTCTAGATGGGAGATGATCTTGGAGGACGATAAGGTCCCACGTCTTCATTATTGAGAGCACTTTATTAGTCTTGGATAGATGACACAAAAAAACATTTTATATAATTAAAATATCAAAAAAATTATATAAAAAAAATTCCTTCTTACCTATGTCCCCCCACTGAGATCCCTCGGGAAGAGCTAAATCAGGATCCCCATGGAAATCCATCCTGACATATGCATAATATTCCACCATGATTAGTTGATTCCTCAGCCATTGGAAGAAAACATCATCATACTTGGCAATAGGAACGTCACTATGACGAGCCATTAGATCCACCCACCTCTTCATCTATGGGTCTTGTGGAGCAGGTATACCCCACTTCACCTGTAGACGTAGGGCATGAACTCTCTCCAAGAAGGACACCAAAATGGACTCATATCCAAACTGTTTCAACCGATCATTTCGGCACTTTGTGAGTTTTGTTTTCATTCTTGCTAGACACCCTCACACCAGTTAAAGACCCTGGGTTCCATGCACTCTATCGCATAATGAAAATGGATTTGCAAAGCCATATGGGGAGATACACTCCCTGCCATGTGGGTAATGGTGTAAAGGATAGTCTGCAATGATAAATTCTGAACATCTCTGATGGCTACCTTGCCATTGTGTTTTTACATACCTGGCACACAATGGTGGTGAACATAGTAATCCATAGGCTCTCCTCCACCCCTGCTGCCTGTGAAGTGATACCTATGAACCACGCCGAGATAAACCTGTCAGAAAGTAGATATCCTCTATATCCAATGTGAGTGTATGGACACCCATGCAAAAGGCTTGTTCGTTCACATCCCACATGTGAACCAAATAGTCTAGCAACCTCAGTTGGGCTCTCATGCCCTGAATCCTGAAAAACTTGAGTAACCCACATTGCCTTAGTGCCATAACTGTGCCCAGGTCATTCATGGTGAAACAATCCTCTTTCTCATGCTCTTGTTCACGCCACTCGAGCATTCTGACCAAGGAAATCCTGCCAAGGAACATTAAAAGAAGATTAAAAACATAAAAAATGCATTGTTGGAGGTTTTGCTAGTTAGATTTATCTTTTCAAAATTTTGATTACGCTCATCGCAGGGCTACGCTTTCACGTAGAGCAACGTCGTCGCACCCTGTCTATGGGGTCTCCTGCGATGATGTTAGATCATTATAGTTCACGATACAATGGACCTGCGACAATCTCAACGTGCATGTAGCCCCAAAAAATCGACCTAAGATCCACATTTAACCTATGAAAACAAAATTTGAAACCATGAAAGGATAAAGAAGAAGAGGATTACCTTTTTTACAGAGACAGTTCGCAAAATGATCCACCACACGCTTTGAAATCGACAGTTGAAATTTGGGGAGAAAAAAGGGTTTTGGGGCACTATTTGGGTAAATTTGCAAATGAAATGATAAAATGGTGTTTTGGCCTTTTTTATTGTTTTTTACCATATTTTTATTGCAAAATTTAATTATTTTTATATTTTATCCATGCCCTAAAGTCTAAACAACTTTGCGAAGTGTTGACTATTGCATATTAAAAGTTCTAGGGACGAGACGTTTGAACAGGGGTCCACCCTTTTTGATTTGTTTTTGCATATTTTTCTTATGTACAAATACTTTTAGGATTTTTTAGGAAAAACTCCGAGCACGGTCTTATTTCTTTCTCACGCTCGTGAAACCATGAAGATGTAATTGAGTAATATTTTGTCATTTTTTTGAACTCACATTGGTAATACAAAAAATGAAACATATGGAGTAACCTTTAAGATATTTTTAAGCTCCCTAAACATGAAAATATGGCCGAGCAACCTTGTTCTTTTCACGCTCATAAAAGTATTTGAAGAAAACATCTGATGAGAAGTAGGTTATCTCTTTTTCAGTCTCGTCAGACTAACTTATGAAAAAGGACTTTATGGAGTCTGTCTAAGTGTTTTTCAGACTCCCTAAAAAAGAAAAACCCTTGAGTTTTCTTTCTTTGGACTCATTAAACAAGCATCGAAAGACCCATATGGGATTGAACAACTCCTTCTTAGGGTTCATTAAACATACTCTGAGGGACTCGTCCGAAGGATGAGGTTACATTTACAAGCATATGTTATCCTCCTCAAGCTTGTGTAAAAATAAAGAGGTACTTGCTAGAAAGGGTGGGGGAAAATTGGGAAAGAAATGTGTCTCTATATTTGTGTTAGTGGCAGTAATAGTCACTCTTGAACATGACACCCCCCTTCATCATTGTATGTGGGTTGGGAAATCCATTTGTCTCTCGTTTGACCATCTACAATTTCATATGTTGGGTCCTCCTTGAGTCAATGTTGCCAAGACAACTATTGTGTCATTCATATGTTCAAGAGAAGTCCAACCTAAATTTATATCGAGTCGACCATCTGCAGTTATAAATTTCCTACCATATCGGCCTTCCCTGAGTCAGTTTTGAATCACTTCATACTATGTTCTACTTCAAATCTGTTACACATTTTGTGTCATTGATGGTGGATACATCAAGGCCCTCCTATGATGAGTCTTTTCCTGCCGACTTCAACTCATTATCCAGGAACAAGATTTAGAAATCATTCAGTACCTTAGAGCCTGCATGCCTCAATGACAAGTTTCTTCGCTTTCAACAGTGGGTTCACATCATTGACCCTTGATTGGAAGATTCCATCGAGTGTTCGAATTCAACTCATTTATTCACATTCATTGGATTGTACTATAGTACCTTGGGAGTCATTGACATCAATGGTGATTTCCCTTGCACTTGTTAATGGTTTTCATTAATGACCAGTAATCAAGCGGTTTCTACCATGTTCGACTTCAACACCTGTAATCACATGGCTAGATTCATACCTAGAGACGATGGAAATGAAGACCCTGAATCTCATCATCTTGGTCCAGGTTGCGACAGAGTAGTCATAAGTTTGTACTAACACATAGATCCATTGTGTATGTCTCGTGGCTATGTCCAAATTTGAGTTCTTTTAGAGCATAGATCCACAATGTATTTCTGGTGGCTATGTTGAATCATGATGGCATGGATCCACAATGTATATTTAGTGGTCGTGACTCACTTGAAACTTATGATTAGAGTCACTTGTAGTTTGAGCATGGGAATGCCTACCTCAGAAGATGGTATGTTATTATGCAGATGTTGCAGGTTCCCGATCGATGCACTCCTTGTTTTCCACACACACATTCTACAAAGTATTTCAGCTGTCACAAGTTCCAGTTTCATACTTTGGGGGGAATTCTTTTACACATTATTTTGGTCACCTCAATGATCAACTGACAACATGTTCTCATGTTCCCTAAAAATATTAAAAGAGACTTTCTCCATGAGAGAAGTGGTTTGTTTTTCCTTTTTCAAAAAACTATAACAAAGAATATTGTCGCACCATGTTGTATGCATGGTGATGCAGGAGCATTGCCAACATCAAGTGAGCCAGCGCGGAGACAATCAGACAGCTGGAAAAAGTGCCCAGCACAAATTTTGAAATCACCTTGAAGTTGTTGCGCAATCATAAATGAAGCCATTAAGAAGAATCACACTTGTAAAATGTAAACAGACCTTGAGAGATTCGCTCTCGTCCTTAGTAGGTAGAAGGCATTTAAAGTAGTTAATGCAAGTAGGTAGAATTGAATGTGTAGATTAGACAGTTTTAGAGTGCAAGAGAGAAATGGGATATAGACACCCTCATTGTGCATTGTAACATAAATTATGAAGCAACATTGTTGGGAAGAGCAAGAGCATGCAAAGAGCTGTGTAAGAACACCCATGTACATATATTTTTATTAATACAAAGAGGTTGATTCAAATTCATGGTTTCATGTTTGTTCTCTGTGTATTCATGTTGAATGATATGCTCATGAATGTTTGCTTCCTATTATACATTTTCTTTTTATGCTATGTATGAATGATTTCTGGTTGAATGTTTGAAATCTAAGAGGAAAGGGTAAGGAAATGAGTTTCAATTGTTTCTCTATCTGAGCAAGAGTTCCTGCAAGGAGTGCAGTTGATGTGTCTGCAAGGAGTGTGTCGACAAAGGACTCAGGTAGTTTAGCTTTTGTTCTCATTCATGTAGAAGTATAGTTGAGCACAAGAGCCGTGCAAGGAGTGCGCAGGCCAAGTAAAGTCTCAGGGTTGTGGACCTGAGTGAACTGTTGAGAGACTGCTACTGTAGGAGTGCACAGAGTCGAAGGAAATTCAACACTTGGAAGTGTCTGAAGGTTTCCACAAAGGGTGCGAGAAAGAGGTTTTTCTAAGAAGATGCAGAGTCGTGGAAAAGCTCAAGAAGGATAAAGCCTTATAACTTCTAAAAGGGTTCACAGAAGTTGTACCTGAAAGAATTTAAGAAGGCGTCATGAGTTTTGCACGCAGGTGGACAAGTTTGTGGAAGAACACTTAATTATTCGGAGAAATCACCAAGGAGGAATGGACAGTCGATATTCTCTGAGGAGGATTCGCGAATTTCCGTAAGCCGTCAAATCTCACAGACAAGCAGGGGAGTTACGGTGAAAGCGTCGAAAGGTTCTAAGATTAGGAGGAGTAGGACCATAGATCCAAGCCACAAGGGCCGTTGGATTTTCACGTATATACTTGTATCGGGTTTTCATGGGTGGAAGTCTCGTAAAACTTGATAACGGGAATCGTGATATCACGAAACACGAAATCTCGATGACTAAGAGGATTGTGTGGGCCACAATGGAGTCAGCAAGTGGACAGGTGGTACGCCATTTCGGGGTTTTGTGGGGTGAAGTCCCAAACTCATTACATAAGGATTCGCGATACCGCGAAGTCCGAAATGCCGATGATGTGAAGTGGCGTTGAAAATTCAAACTCGCAAGTGTATCGGAGTTTCAGCAAATCGGGATTCAGGAGTCGGTGAAGACGATTTGTTCGACATCGCGACCACCAAAATCGCAATAGGGAAAATCCTGAAAGGAAAAACAAAAGGTCAGCGTTGACTGTTGTCGGGTTTCGGGGATTCGAGAGACCAATGCTCGACCACTGGATTCGTGAAGTTGCGAAGTCCGATCTCCCAAGTGTAAAGAGGGGATCCCGTGAGAGTTTGTTGTGGGTGCAGATTTTCCGATAGGGAAATAGAAGATTCGTTTAGATTTCTTCGAGCCAGTGAGAAAAGAAAGATCCTGTGTTGACATGGACTTTCCGACCTGTGGGTTGAGGGCGTCACCATCAGTTTGGTATCAGAGCACAGAAAGGTTATTTGCTTTATGTAGCAGAGAAAAAAGAAGAATTCACCATGCCACTAAGGAGAAGGGATAGGAAAACACCTGATCCACTAGAGGAGAGGGAAATTTCAAGAAGAAGAGGCAGGCAAATGACTGATCTAGCCATGGAGAGAGAGATTCATGATCTACGAGCTAGACTCGAAGACATGGAGACAACACAAAGACGCACAGTCAGTGCTGGGGATCTTAGTGATTCCGAGAGTGAAATCGAGGTTGAACATGAAGAAGAAGTTGCAGCTAAAGATGCATCAAATGAACGTTTGATTAGATCTATTGCAAGAATGGGTGCAAGAGCGAAGATGGACATTCCAGTTTATGAGGGAAACTTGGATGCAGAGGAGCTTCTATATTGGATTAGAGCTCTAGACACATACTTTGACTATGAAGATGTCAAGGAGGACAAGAAAGTCAAGCATGCTATCACTAGATTGAAGGGACATGCAGCCTTGTGGTGGGATGAACTACAAGCTGACAGACGCTGCAAAGGCAAGCAGAAGATCAAGAGCTGAGACAGAATGATCACGAAGATGAAGGTGAAATTCATCCCCAAAGATTACCAAATTACTCTGTTCAAGAGGATGCAGAACCTGAGATAGAAGTTGATGACAGTGAAAGAATACACTGAAGAATTCTACAATTTGAACATCAGGGCAAGTCATCGGGAGAGCGATGATGAGAAAGTTTCCAGATATATGAATGGCCTGAGATATGATATTCAGGATGAGATGAGCATGGTAACCATTCGAAAGGTGGAAGATGCTTATCTGATGGCTCTGAAAGCTGAAGAGAAGCTGAGCCAAAAGAAGAGTCAGAGAGGCCGAGGCAGAAGTCAGCCCAGAGGCAAATCAGTTGCCCAGGACAAATTTTAGAAGCCCAAAGAGGTCCGGAAGAAGCCTCAGACTCGAACTGAAAGAGGTGGAACCTCACAGCGAGGGAAATACGTCGAACAAAGAGGGAAACATACTGAGCAGAGAGGAGATTATTATGACAATAACACATTTCCTCGTACTAGAGGTAGAGGAAGAGGAAGAGGTGGAGTAATAACATGCTTCACATGTGGAAAGAATGGGCACAATTCTTACGAGTGTCCAGAGAAAAAGAAGGAGAATGGAGAAGCTCACATCGCCGAGGCACAGAGGCGGGATGTTGAGGCAGAAGATGTTGAAGGTGGAAGATCGTTGATGATGCGAAAAGTCCTTTTGACACCAGAAAAGGAGGTGGAGAGTTCAATCCAAAGGACCAGACTTTTCCGGACTACTTGCAAGACCAAGGACAGGGTATGCAAGGTCATCATGGATAGTGGTAGCATGGATAATCTCATTTCTACGGAGATGGTAGAGACGCTGGAGCTGGAGATGATTGATCATCCCAGCCCATATAGAGTTTCGTGGCTACAGAAAGGACACCAGGTAACTATCACTAAACAATGTTTAGTTGAATTTAAGATAGGAGGATATAATGATAAGATCTTGTGTGATGTCATTCCTATGGATGTTTGTCATCTATTGCTGGGTAGACCATGGCAATATGACAGAAATGTGATTCATGATGGGAGAATGAACACATACACCCTAGAGAAGAATGGGAGGACTCACATGTTGCTTCCAATCAAGGATAAGGAGGTGAAGTCGGAAGTAAGCAACACTGTACTTCTCATGAGTGGGAAGGAACTTCTTATAGAGGTTAAGAAGAAGGAGGAACAACAATTCATAGTGGTCAGGAAGCCTAGAATTGTTTTGACTAGCACAAGGGTGGATGATTTACCAAAAGAAGTTCAGGAACTGCTGGAAGAGTTCACTGACATAGTAGTGGACGAATTACCTCATTCATTGCCACCGATTAGAAGTGTGACTCATCACATTGATCTCATACTAGGAGTTAGTTTTTCAAACAAAGCCGCGTACAGGTTGACACCACAAGAGAATGAAGAGGTTAAAAGGAAATTCCAGGATTTGTTGGACAAAGGTTTGGTCAGGGAAAGCTTGATTCTGTGTGTTGTTCCAATAGTACTCAGCCCGAAGAAATACGAAGGCTGGAGGATGTGTACTGACTCGAGGGCGATCAACAAGATAACCATCAAGTATAGATTTCCATTTCCGAGGATGGATGATCTGATGGATTGCTTGAGTGGAGCAAAGTATTTTTCAAAGATTGATTTGAAAAGTGGTTATCACCAGATCCGCATGAGAGAAGGTGATGAATGGAAGACAACATTCAAAACCAACGAAGGGTTGTATGAATGGCTTGTTATGTCATTTGTCTTAACAAATGCGTGGAGTACCTTCATGAGGTTGATGAACAAAGTCCTGAGGGAGTTCATCAGAAAATTTGTCATTGTGTATTTAGATGACATACTGGTTTACAATAAAATAGTGGCAGAGCATCTGAAGCATTTGGCTATAGTGATGCAGAGGTTACAGCAGGAGAAGTTGTTGATAAACATGAAGAAATCCTCATTCATGAAGACAGAGCGCATTTACTTGGAGTTTGTTATTTCTACAGATGAGTTGAGGATGGATCCAGATAAGGTGGAGGTAATCCAGAATTGGCCATCACCGAACAATATTTTTGAGGTGAGAAGTTTTCACGGATTGGCTAGTTTCTACTGAAAGTTCATCAGGAATTTCAGTGGAATTAGTGCAGCGATGATGGATACAGTGAAGAAAAGACATAAGTCTTTTCACTGGACCGAAGAGGCTGAAAAGAGTTTTAATCTGTTGAAGAGGAAGATCACGGAACAACCAGTTCTGGTGTTGCCAGATTTCCGAAAGACATTTCAAGTAAAATGCGATGCAAGTGGATTCGCAATCGGGGTAGTATTAAGTCAGGAAGACAGGCCGATAGCATACTTCAGCAAGAAGCTGAATGAAGCGAAAGTGAAGTACTCCACTTATGATAAGGATTTTTATGCTATCATCCAGGCATTGAAGAAATGGAGGCATTACTTGATCCCGAAAGAGTTTGTCCTATATAGCGACAATCATGCACTGCAGTTTGTGATTCAACGGGAAAAGTTGAATCAGAGACACATTAAATGCGTTGAGTATATGCAGAATTTCACTTTTGTGATTAAATATATTTCTGGTACTGCTAACAAAGTTGTTGATGCTTTGAGCAAGAAGTGTTTGTTGTTGCAGGAGTTCAGAGTCAGAACGTTAGTTTTTGATGATCTCAGGGGCATGTACGCAAATGATCTAGATTTTAAGGAGGTGTATGAAGCAGCTGAGAATCCAATTCTCAGAGACAGAAGCCAATGGATAGAGTACATGATCCAAGAAGGATTATTGTTTAGAGGTAATTAGCTGTGTATTCTGAAATGCTCCATGAGGGAGAACTTGCTAAAGGAGAAACACAATGGAGGATTGGCAGGGCACTTTGGTCACGACAAGATGTTCGCAAAGCTGAATGAGTAATATTTTTGGCCAGGAATGCGAGAAGACGTCAAGAGATTCGTGGACAGATGCAGAATTTGCCAGCATTCAAAGGGAAGAAGGCAGAATGCAGGGTTTTATCAACCATTTCCCATACTAGAGAAGCCGTGGGATGCAATCAGCATGGATTTTGTATTGGGGTTGCCAAGAACACAAAGAGGTTGTGATTCGATCTTTGTGGTGGTGGATAGATTTTCCAAGATGGAACACTTCATTCCATGTCAAAAGACTAGTGACGCAACTCATGTTGCGAACCTGTTTTTCAAAGAAGTCATTCGAATTCATGGCTTACCAAGGAATATAGTTTCGGACCGAGATACAAAGTTCATAGGGCACTTTTGGAGGACCTTACGGAAGAAGCTGGGAACTAACTTGTTGTTTAGTTTGGCTTATCATCCTCAGATGGATGGATAGACAGAAGTAGTAAATAGAAGTCTGGGAGACTTGCTGAGAAGCTTGGTGACAGAACACCACAGCCAGTGGGACAACATATTACCACAGGCAGAGTTTGCTTATAACGACTAAGTTAACAGGAGCACAGGGCAGAGCCTATTTCAGATTGTCTATGGCATGCAGCCGAGGGGAATTTCTGAACCGAGGGATTCGGAATAGATTGTGACTAGGAGTGCTAGTGCAGAATATTTCGCAGAAGCGATGAAAAAAATTCACAGCCAAGTGAAGCAGTGTTTATAGAATTCAAGCCAGGAGTATAAGCGCAGAGCGGATCAACACAAGAGACAACTTCAGTTTGAGGTTGGTGATTTTGTTTTGGCACATTTGAGAAAGGAAAGGTTCCTGAGAGGAACATATAATAAGCTGAAGATGAAGAAAATCGGGCCATGTAGGGTCTTGAAGAAATTTGGGGCGAATGCTTACGAGATTGAATTACTTGATGGGATCGAAATTTCTCCGATATTCAATATCTCAGATTTGTACCCATATAAAGCAGAGGAGACAGGGACTGGAAATGAGCAGCCACTGATCTAGTGGACAAAGCATATGCCAGTTGCAGAAAAGCCACAAATGGAGTGCATACTGGACAAGAGGGTCAGTAAAAAGACCAGACGGAAGCAATATTTTGAATATTTGATAAAATGGAAGAACCATCTAGTTGAAGATGCCAGCTGGGAGAGCAAGGCAGAGATACAGAGGCATGGACAGACCGTGCGCGAGCTCATGGACAGGAGCCCATGAAATTTTTCAAGCCAGGGAGTATGATACAGGAGCATCGCCAACATCAAACGAGCCAGCGCAGAGACAATCGGACAGCTGGAAAAAGCGCCCAACACAAATTTTGAAATTACCTTGAAGTTGTTGCGCAATCCTAAATGAAGCCATTAAGAAGAAGCGCACTTGTAAAATGTAAATGGACCTTGAGCAATTCACTCTCGTCCTTAGTAGGTAGAAGGCATTTAAAGTAGTTAATGCAAGTAGGTAGAATTGAATGTGTAGATTAGACAGTTTTAGAGCGCAAGAGGGAAACGGGATATAGACACCCTCATTGTGCATTGTAACATAAATTATGAAGCAGCATTGTTGGGAAGAGCAAGAGCATGCAGAGAGATGTGTAAGAACACCCATGTACAGATATTTGGATTAATACAAAGAGGTTGATTTAAATTCATGGTTTCATGTTTGTTCGATGTGTATTCATGTTGAATGATATGCTCATGAATGTTTGCTTCCTGTTATACATTTGCTTTTTATGCTATGTATGAATGATTTCTGGTTGAATGTTTGAAATCTGAGAGAAAAGGGTAAGGAAATGAGTTTCAATTGTTTCTCTATTTGAGCAAGAGTTCCTGCAAGGAGTGCAGTTGATGTGTCCACAAGGAGTGCGTCGACAAAGGACTCAGGTAGTTTAGCTTTTTTTCTCATTCACGCAGATGTGCAGTTGAGCACAGGAGTTGTGTAAGGAGTGCGCAGGCCAAGTAAAGTCTCAGGGTTGTGGACCTGAGTGAACTATTGAGAGACTGTTGCTGCAGGAGTGCGCAGAGTTGAAGGAAATTCAACACTTGGAAGTGTATGAAGGATACCGCAAAGGGTGCGAGCAAGAGGATTTTCTAAGAAGACGCAAAGTCGTGGAAAAGCTCAGGAAGGATAAAGCCTTATAACTGCTAAAAGGGTTGCACAGAAATTGTACCTGGAAGAATTTAAGAAGGCGTAGTGAGTTTTGCACGCCGGTGGACAAGTTTGTGGAGGAACACTTAGTTATTCGGAGAAATCGCCAAGGAGGAATAGATGGTCAATATTCTCTGAGGAGGATTCATGAATTTCCGTAAGCCGTCAGATCTCGCAGAGAAGCAGGGGAGTTACGGTGAAAGTGTCGAAAGGTTCTAAGCTCAGGAGGAGTAGGACCGTAGATCCAAGCAACAAGGGCCGTTTGATTTGCACGTATATACTTATATCGGGTTTTCGTGGGTGGAAGTCTCGTAAAAATTGGTAACGAGAATCGCGATATCACGAAACGTGGAATCCTGATGACTAAGAGGATTGTGTGGGCCACAACGGAGTCAGCAAGTGGACAGGTGGTATGCCATTTTGGGGTTTCGTGGGGTGAAGTCCCGAACTCATTACATTAGGATTCGCGATACCGCGAAGTTTGAAATGCCGATGAGGTGAAGTGGCGTTGAAAAGTCAAACTCACGAGTGTATCGGAGTTTCGACAAATTGGGATTCGGGATTCGGTGAAGACGATTTGTTCAACATCGTGACCATTGAAATCATGATAGGGAAAATTCCGAAAGGAAAAAGAAAAGGTCAGCGTTGACTATTGTCAGGTTTCGGGGATTCGAGAGACCAACGCTCGACCACTGGATTCGCGAAGTTACGAAGTCCGATCTCCAAAGTGTAAAGAGGGGATCCCGTTAGAGTTTGTTGTGGGTGAAGATTTCCTAATAGGGAAATAGAAGAGCCATTTAGAGTTCTTCGGGCCAGTGAGAAAAGAAAGATCCTGTGTTTGCGTGGACCTTCCGACCTGTGGGTTGAGGGCGTCATCATCACATGGGGTGTGACGATGCCTGAACGTTGCACTCTACACTAAAACTGGACTGTGACGTCGTCACGAGCTGCTTGCGCATAGGGTGCGACGATGCTTAAGCAAAGGGAAAGTCAAAATTCATGAATGTTCTAGAAGGGAATCTTCTAGAAGATGAGGTGGCCTTTGATTGGTTTGGATCTTTCTCACTTCTCTGATTTAGTGGGATCATCCTAATCCCCTCATCCATCTCTTTTTCACCCTATATAAAGAGGGATCTCTTATGGAAAAGGCTAAGGTTTGCAAGGGCTTGCATATGCATGAAGAGTTATACTACAGATTATACTTGAGAGCTTTGCTTTAGTTCTCTAAGTCAGATTGTGGATCTTCTTCATCAAAGGCATTGGAGCAAAGGTGTGTGTGTTGGAGCAAAGAGCCAATAAAGGGACCTTGCAACATCAAGGCATGGGTTGTATTCTCCACTTTCCATTTAATATAATGAAATAATACATTTCTTCCTTATAAAGGTGTCTTAACTTTTATTGTATAACTCCTTGATCTTATACATAGAATTCATTGGAATATATATATCTTTGTTCTCTCTCTTTGTTGGTTTGTGCTTTTAAAACAGGTTCACCATCCTGCAAACTCAAAGAAGGATCTACAAGGACAAAACTAGCGAGGATCAAACATCGTTTAAAAGGTATGTCACTTGTACCTCTCTAAACTAGTTTATATAACAATGAAGTTTAAGGTGAAGTTTGTATTCTGTCTTGTTTTGTTCTAGCTTCCTGTGGAAGTTAGGGAGATCAGTTTGTGTCCGCACTTACCGATTAGTCCTATAACACTCCACCACTTCAATCATCCACCAAAGGCAAGATCATATAAGAGAGACAACGAGGTTCTCAATCGAGTAGGAAAGAGCTTGGGGGATGAACAATGTGTTCAGACTTAAAAGGACTTAAGGGATGCAGACTCTATATGAAGTGAATAATTTCTCCAGAGTAAATTTGCTCTCAAAGTTTAATTCTTCTCTCCTTTTCCATAGCTCGGATATGGCCCATTTATAGCCTTCAAGTGAAACTGAAGGGCTGAGTTGGAACATTTCCACTATATGGAAGGTCAAGGATCATGGATCCCTTGACGTGACATGGAAACCCGACACTATTTTTTAATTTTGGGCACAAAACCCGATGTACACGGGCTGTAGTGGTGCAACCTGCGTATACGCATGCTATATAGTAGTTAGGGCACGTATATGTCGAAAAATATTGTTCTTAGCTCTGGGATTTACAAAAAAGGGACTTCAAGTCTACATAGGGAAATGGAAAAAGGCCTTCTGAGCAAATTTCCATAAGGTGAGGCAAATATTGCTATAACATTTGTCCACCCAAGCAACTCTAAATATACTTCCTTTAGGATCTTATGACCTGCTAATTGGCATGGACTAGTTGGCTTCCCATAAAGACAAATTGGTCTGTTATAATAAAACATTGGAGTGTGAAGATGAGGAAAGGAGGAAAATAACCCTACATGGAATTCAAAATCTTGTCTCGGTGAGACAAATATCATCACTTCAAGTGAAGAAGTATTGCAAAAAATGATGTCCTTTGTATGCAATACACGTGTTGAACTCTATTGAGGACAATAAACCAATCCTAGGGGACCATCCTATATTAAGAGAATATAAAGATGTTTTTCCAGAAGTGGTACCAGGTCTACCTCCAAGAAGAGATATTGATTTTTCAATAGAAATTATACTCGGAGCGGTGCCAATGTCTAGAGCACCCTATAGAATGAGTACACCAGAGCTAGTTGAGCTCAAACTGCAGCTGAAGGAGATGTTGGAAAGAGGTTACATCTGGCCTAGTGTGTCCCCTTGGGGAGTATCAGCCTTGTTTGTGAAAAAGAAGTATGGCACCCTCAGATTGTGCATAGACTATAGACAACTTAACAAGATGACAATTAAGAATAAATATCCTTTGCCAAGAATTGATGACTTGTTTGACCAATTAAGGGGTGTTATAATTTTCTCCAAGATTAACTTGAGGTCTGGATACCATCAAGTCTGAATTAAGGATGAAGACATCCACAAAACAACCTTAAGGACAAGGTATGGGAACTATGAATTGTTGGTGGTGCCATTTGGGCTTACCAATGCACCAACCACCTTTATGTGCTTAATGACTAATGTACTCAGCAAGTTCTTGGACAGATTTGTGTTGGTTTTCATTGGTGATATCCTAATCTATTCTAAGAGTAGGGAAGAGATCCTAATCTATCCTAATGGACTTGAGATGTTGGTTTTCATTACTAAAGTCCATTAGGTCCCTATGCAAAGTTTAGTAAGTGTGACTTTTTCCAAAAACAAGTCCATTACTTAGGCCATGTTATCTCTGAAGGAGTAGCAGTTGATCCTGACAAGATCAAATCCATTATGGATTGGCCTACACCAAATGACGTCCTTAATATCATAGCCTTTATGGGCCTAGCATGATACTATAGAAGGTTCATAAAGGGTTTTTCCAAGATTGGTTGCCCAATCTCCTCCCTCCAGAAAAAAGTGAGCTAAATTTGTTTGGACCATAGAATGTGAAGAGAATTTTCACCAATTAAAACACCTTTTAACCAATGCACCAGTGTTGAAAATTGAAAACCCAAACTAGGACTTCCTGGTATGTACAGATGCCAGAAAAGAGGGACTCAGAGGAGTCCTCATGTAAGAAGGATATGTAATCTGTTGTGAATCCATAAAATTGAATGCACATGAAATCAATTATGTGACACATGACCTAGAATTGGCTGCCATAATTCATGTTTTAAAAATGTAGAGGAATTACCTCCTAGGACAAATATTTGTACTTATGACCGACCACTGTGAGTTGAGATACTTGTTTGACCAGCCCAAACTCAATGCTAGACAAGCTAGGTGGATGGCCCTCCTCAGTGAATTTGATTTTGAAATCAAACATATTAAGGGAAAGGAAAATAGAGTGGTTGATGCCCTTAGTAGAAGTATGAAAGTGATTCATTTGGCAGTTGTAAGTACCTGTGAATCATACATCAAGGAGAGAGTTAAAAGTGCACAGGCAATGGATGATTTTTTCAAAAATGTGAAATCATACTTAGAGAAAGATCCCATAAGGCTGAAGTATGAGGGCTATTAACTGTTGAATGATGGCTTGCTAACTTACAAAGGTAGGTTGTATGTTCCAAATAATGACAACTTGAGGAGGTTCATACTGGATGAACTACATAAAAGACCATACACTGGTCACCCTAGTTATCAGAAAATGATCACAACCACCAAGAAACTATTTTATTGGTCGAGAATGAAGGACATAATTGACTACTTGCTAAGTGCTTAGAATGTAAATAGTTTAAGGTGGAGCACAAACATCCAGCAGGGCTTTTGCAACCCCTACCAATTCCAGAATGGAAATGGGAAACCATCTCCATGGATTTTATCATTGGACTACCTAAATAAACCAATTAGAATGACACTATTATGGTAGTTGTGGACAAGCTGAGAAAGGTTGCTCACTTTATCCCCGTGAAGTCAACTTGCAAGGCGATAGATATTGTCGATATTTTCATGAAAGAAATATTTAGACTGCATGGCATGCCTAAGATCATATCAGATAGAGATACAAAATTTACTTCAAACTTTTGGAAATCTTTGTTTGTTGGTTTTGAATATAAATTACTATTTAGTACGGCTTATCACCCTCAAACTGATGGACAAACAAAAATTGTAAACCAAGTGCTAGATGACATGTTAAGGATGTATGTGATGCATCATCCCAAGAAGTGGGAAAACTACCTACCACTGGTAGAGTTTGCTTATAACAATGGCTATCAGGAATCCTTGAAGATGAGTCCTTTTGAGGCTCTCTATGGTAGGCAATGCAACATTCCAATCAACTGGAATAACCCAATGGACATAATAACACTCGGGCTAGACCTATTAAAATAAATGGAACATGAAGTAGTTCAAATAAGACAAAATCTGAAGGTGGCTCAAGACCGGTAGAAGAGATATGCAGACAAAAATAAGACTCCTAAGGAGTTCAAAGTAGGGGATCATCTGTATCTCTGGATTAGACCTAGAAGAAGTTCCTTGAGAATGGGAACTTGTGCCAAGTTGGCACCTCAGTTTTGTGGACCCTTTGAAATTTTGGACAAAGTGGTATTTGTAGCATATAGACTAGCACTTCCTCCTGCAGTGAAAGCACATAATGTTTTCCATATTTCATTGTTGAAGAAATATGTACATGATTCTAATCATATAATTGACTGGTCTGTGATGCAGGTGGAACTAGAGGAAGAATTCCTACCAGAACCCCAATGCATACTATACAAGAAGGACATTCCACTCAGGAACAAAACCATTGCACAGGTCAAGGTGCAATGGAAACACTTTGGTCCAGATGAATCTACATGAGAACTGGAGGATGCCATGAAACATGCATACCCGTTTTTGTTCACTCCTGTACATAAAGACCACAATGGAAGGTAGAACACCGAGGATGGTGTTTCTTTAAGGGGGAGGAGATTGTAATACCCTTGTTTCCCCTAGTTTGTAAATATAATTATATTTGGATAAAATACTGTGGACAGACCCGTCATGAGAATTTTGGAAAAGAAAATGAACCTTGTTATTAAAGGTGTTGTGCATATATATATTTTATGTTATTAAATAAAAATAAAAAATTGTAGCATAACTACTGAAAGGAGGTGGCTAGTATGGATCATGATGCATGAGAGGGGATGGTAAGGGGAGCTAGTGATGGTTGAGATGACCCTGCCAGACTAGTACGTTGTTGGATATAAATGGCTCAGACCCATAACATTTTTCTATCCCATAAAATTTAATTACCAACCAAGCTAGTAGTTGGGAAGTCTTCCTCAAGAGTAAATGAGGAGATGAGCAGAGTACTCGTCTGGAAAACTTTTTGATCTGATCCACAAAACATTTATGGGAAAGACAAGAAAAATCAGGAAAATCGTGGGCAGAGAGCAGAAGATACACACAAGTAGGTCAGAAGACCATTCGGGAGAAAGAAGAGTGTGCAAGGCTTTCTAGTTGGGAGGAAAATTAAGAAATATATGTTGTTATGGGTATAGGAGTGCTTGGAAAATGTTTTCAAATCAAGCTGATAAACAGAGATGCAATGATTGAGTGAGCAATCACAGTAGTCTCCCTTTCTTGGTGGATAGAAAATTGAACTTCCAGAGCCCTGTGGGAAAATGAGAGTAACCTTTGTCCCTTGTTGTAGCTGAGAAAAACGTAAAAATTCATCTATCTCATGGAATCATGATCTAGCTAGGGGGTGGCTAGTTGAGGAATACTCAAAGAGCAAACCGTGCTTATGGTCAGGTGGAAAAGAACACCCCTTTCAGCAGTTGCCCACTGATTTCAAAATTCAAATAAGTGTGACTCTGAGCTTCATATAGTCTTGACTATTTTGTTGTAATATGTATCTTATTGAGTTAGATAATGGAAAAAATTGTTATATTGTTTGAATGGCAGAAATTCAGGCTCTGATGGCCTAGCAGCCTGGGAAATTTGAATTAAAGAGTGAATATCCTATTTTGTAGATGGTGTTTGCCTACCTTTGTTTAGAAAGGGAGAACTGCTAGCAATGGGATTTTAATTGAATTTGGGGACTTAATACTTTGGCCCCTATGTTGGTTGGAAAATCCTTAAGGGATTTCCCAAGGACCAAACCCACATATATAGAGTTGGGACAGACTCTACAAAACTACTCCAGTCCTGTTGATCCCTCAAAAGTACCTTTTTCCTGTTGTGGAATCCAAGTTCTGTAGACGAAGGGTGCTTCCTTCAAACCATTTTCCCAAGTGACCACAGGTTCAAGTCCGCGGCCTTAACCAAATATTGGATAAGATTTAAGAGTGTAGCCCTCGGGGCTTGCGAAAATCCCATATGACCAGGACCCTAGAACCCTACACTACACTTAAAGGGAGCTAATCCTTCTGAGCTTCGGGACTTCGGAGGTTCAGAGTGTTCGACAACACAGGTATTCCAATAGAGGATGAACACCTTCAGTAACCACTCTCATAACCAGATCAAAAATCAACACACCAATGATTACATGTGGTAAAACCCCTATGGGGAAACATCCATGGCCCCAACTAACACCGCCACTTGGAGCATTTTATTAATGCAAAGAAAAAGATTACAGAGAGATTTTACAAGAGAGTTTCTCACAATCGATCATCGGCAAATGACCCTCCATTCTCTTTAAATAGAGATCATGGACCAATTGGGTGTTAAGCCATGGATCAATGGCCATTAAGATCGAGGAGAGTATGAACCGTCAGATCACTCTATGTCGGGAACATATCGTGACCTTCGGATTTCCTAACTACAAATGCATACTAATGCATACTAAAGAAACACACTAGAAAACACACTTTTACCTAATGACACAATAGACCAAGTAGATCTTACTAACTCCTAAGTGTCGAAATATCCTAGCATCCCCCCTTAAGAACAACTTTGGATAGGATTGAAGGATTTACAATAGTGACACAATAGGAGAAGGACGGAGGAATTAGAGCCTATCACCTCTTAATGACAACTTCCTGAACTCCTAACATATATCAAAGTTTGGAAAACTTCACTTCTATAAGAGACTTTGTGAAAATGTCTGCAACTTGATCTTCTGTAGGGAAAAAGAGCACTTCAATAACTTGATCATGAATGAGCTTTCTGATGAAGTGCATGTGTAGCTCGATGTGTTTTCTAC
>ML824186.1:106583-120203 GCA_009831015.1 Picea engelmannii | reverse complement strand
GGTGGATCAGATTCAGATCTGATTTTTGTTTTGGTCTTGCATACTTTTCTTTGACTGTTTGTTAGTGCAAGATATACTGAGGTATCTCCTTTGAGCAGCCAGATCTTTCTCTAGTTGGTGCGGCTTCTCTCTTGAGTATCAGTTTCAGAAGTTGATGGGTCTTTATATAGGCTGGCAGCTCCTCCATGTTTTTAGCTAGTGTATAGGGTGCATACGGCCCCTCTTTCTTGACTGCCAGATCTGTTGTATAAGAGTTGCAGCCCCTCTCTACTTGACAGCTAGGACTGTGGAAGAGCTGCGTCCCCCTTCTATTTGACTGCCAAGACTGTATAGAGAGCCGCGGCCCCTCTATCTATAACACTTGTAGCCACAACCTCTCCTCCTAGTTGTCGTGTGTTGATTTGAAGCCCCTGTGGGGTCCTTCTTGTGCTGAAATGTTTTCTTATGGAGGGTTTGACATTGAGATTTCAGATCTGAGTTTTTTGTTTGCTTATGGAACCTTTGACTTTTCAGATCTGAGTTGTTTGCTCATTGAGATTTCAGATCTGAGCTTATGTTTTCTTATGGAGGGTTTGACATTGAGATTTCAGATCTGAGCTTTTGTTTGCTTATGGAGACATTGACTTTTCAGATCTGAGTTGTTTGCTTATAGAGCCATTGAGATTTCAGATCTGATCTTATGTTTTCTTATGGAGGGTTTGACATTGAGATTTCAGATCTGAGCTTTTGGATATTGACCTTTCAGATCTGAGTTGTTTGCTTATAGAGCCATTGAGATTTCAAATCTGAGTTTTTTGTTTTCTTATGGAGCCATTGACTTTTTAGATCTGAGTTGTTTTGCTTATGGAGCCACTTGTTTTTCAGATCTGAGTGTGTTTGCTTAATGGAGGGTTTTGAGTCTTGACATTTGTATTCCAGATCTGAGGGTTCTCTAGTGATTGATTTCTTTGCTGTGCTATCACTGTTTATTGGAGGTTTTCTCATTGGGGTTATTTGCTTTTATGACTTTGGTTTGTTATTATTTCCATTGGGGTTTTACTATCCATGAAAAAACTGTCCCACAGTTCTCTTGACAGAGTTCAAGCCCTAGAGGTTTGATATATGAACCTAAACTTCATCTGAGCATACTTACAGAGTCATACATCTACATGTGACAGGTACACATTCTTCATTGGCTAAGAGGTAAGCTAGGATTTGTTTTTCTGTACTCGGAAAATTTGTTTATCTTCAGAATTTTTTATTTCATGCATACAGATCTGTTTATATCTTGGTTTAATGTGCTGATCTAAAATTGTATTAGTGAACAAAATTTAAAAGGAACGTCATTGTTTCACTTTTTCCCTAAAATCTAACATGGTATCAGAGCTTAGGGCGTGAAGGAGCTCAAGAGTCGCAGACTTGAGCCTGTGTAGATCCAACTCTTAGGGTTTACAGATCAACAGTCATTAAAACCCAATTGCAAGTTTGTCATGATAGCCTCTGATAGCACTTTTCATGAGCAATGTACTCCTTGCCATGTTCATAGTGAATAGGTGGATTACACTTCAAATTCAAGGACTGGGTACAACAGAGCCAAGACATCCTCTAGGAGTTGAAGGATCATCTACAAAGAGCACAGAACCAACAGAAGGTCCAAGCAGACAAGCACAGAGTGGAGCGTACTTTTGAGGTTGGTGACTTAGTCTATTTAAGGCTCCAACCCTACCAGCACGCTTCTATTAAAAGAAGCGGAGCAGAAAAGCTACAGCCACGCTTCTTTGGGCCCTACAGGATCAGCAGAAGGATAGGGGCCGTAGCTTATGAGTTAGAGCTTCCACAAGGTAGCCGAATACACAACGTCTTCCATGTATCTTGCCTAAAGAAAGCCATCGGCCAACACATCATTCCCATTGAGATACTGCCTCCCATGGACGAAGAAGGACAGCTTGTGTTGATTTCGGAAGAGATACTGGAGGTTTGAGAAAAAAGCTCCGGAAGAGAAGCATTAAGGAGTATTCGATCAGGTGGAAAGACTTACCCATTGAGGATGCCACGTGGGAGAATGAACAAATGGTACGGAAGACAGGTTTAGAATTGCTTGAGGACAAGCAATTTCAAGTAGGGGAGATTGTAATGTCCCCCACCTCTTGAGGAAGAGGTTTGGAAGACTTAGTGGTCTAGGTGTCCCCACTAGGCCATAGTCTCACACTGAGGGGAAAGGTCAACTAAACTAAGGTTATATTCTTAAGTTGACTTGATAAAAAGGTGAAAAAGGAGTTAAAAGATAACTCAACAAAGAAATAGAAGAGTTGGAGTGGCGTTAGGGTTAACTCTAGGAGTTAAGTTAACTCAACAGGAAAATAGAAGAAAAAGTATAAAGAGAAGGCTAGGGCGCACTTCTTGAGCATTCTGGATTTTGGTAATAGTTTGTTATTGCTCTTTAGCATACGGTTTGAGGGTTTTGTTGTCACAAACCCTTGTGAGAAACTCAGTGGTGAAAGACCCACTCACCTTGTTCCAAGCTTGGTCTCGGGGATGAAATATTCCACCCACACCATTCTACACTCATCACAGATCCACCTATCGATTTAGGAAGCAAGCAGGGCCGTACTGTTTAGGGGTTTCCAGCAGGGGCGCACCATCATTTGAAGAAGAGATCGATCCAGCCAATCAGGAGAGCTTGGGGGTATTCCGGCACTTGGGTTTTACTTGCAAGTTCTCAACTATCATTTTGGAGGTTTTCTTGAAGAGTTATCACCATCAGATCGTCAACTACAGATTGGGACAGCCTTGAAGCAAGGAGGACGTCCTGTGATTCAGTATTTCTCAGATCTAGGGAGTTCTACCTAGAATCTGGGCCTGAGACTTCTCCTACAGGGTTTCCACAACCCGATCTATCATTCTGGAGAGTTTCAGAGGTTTTGGAGGTGTCCTTTATTCAGAACAATTTATTGAGCTATCCAGGGTTTCAGGAGGGTGCAAACTGCATTAGGGTTTCAGCGATTGACAGAGGAGGATCGAGTATTTGAGCTTCAGACTTCCGGGAGGGGTTTCCTTGGCCCTGATCTACAACTTGATAAAGTTTGGCACGATTTGAGTACCTCCTTTTGCCAGGCCGAAATATTGGTCCCTTTCAACCAGGAGGATGTACCAGCAGTCAAGAAGGGTTGAGCGTTCAACTATTGTTGGCACTTTGGATCTTCAGATTATATTCAGCCTTTGGAGGCATCTTTTGTATTAGCAGGAGCATTTTGTAGTAGCTCATATCTATTATCTATTGGAGCCATCTGAGGATTATTCCAGATCTGCTCTCTATATTGTATCTGGTTCATGCTTTCATAATAAAGGTTAGATCTATGCTTGTGTTTTCCATATCTGAGTATTATTGTGATATTGCATGTGTTGAGTAGATCTTGTATGAACACCATTTAAATAACTGGAACAAACCGTAAGACTGAAACATCAATAGCAACTTGCACAACAGATAATCAACAAACACAATAGTGGTACTTAGTGGTTTCAAGCAAAAAAATTGGCTTGGGATCATTACAGTGGTATCAGAGCTCTGATCCTCTCAACCTGTGAGGATTGGCGCATGCATTGGTACAATGGTATATACATGGGCAGAAAGAAGAAACAAGCAAGTGAAACATAGGCCAAAATGGAGGGGTCAAGTGAGGAAGAACCCCAGGGCTTGGCTTACTTGGCAAAAGAATTCAATAAATCCATAAACCAAACAGAAATTAAATTGGTCATTTACCTACAAGAGAACTATGACATAACCCGCAGAGGACAAGCCGAAATTACTGAGACTTTGAAAAAGGTAGATGATAACCTAAGGAAGGTGGACGAGAACCAGACTAGGATAGCCGATCTATTACTGCAGATAACTCATAAGGGGAAAGGACCAGAGATATATGGAAACAAAGAGACTAGTGGTTCACAGGGGGGCAACAGGTACAACCTAGAGAAGGCTCCCAGGTATAATCTTGAGAAAATTTCCTATCATCAGTCAGAAGGGAGCCATGGAGGGGGCACCCCACATGGGCAGATGGGTAGCAGAGCTACTCCTAGACCATACTTACTGATGTTCACAGATGGACAGTCACAACAGGAACAGGTGGATGATTTTCTTGAGCAGATGGTTTTGTGTACCAGGGTGTACCATGAGCTAGACTTGGGAATTCAGAGACAGATGTCCCTGGATTAATACTGCCAGCTTAAGTTCAGAAATAAACCTAAGCCGAATCATAGAAGCAATTATGAGCTGGAACGAAGGATGGGGAAGATAGAAATCCCATACTTTGATGGTACGACCAAGATGACAACACAGGCATGGGTACAGAAGTTGGATACTTATCTACAACTCAACCCCATGAGAGAGATGGAAGCCATCAAGTTTGCCACCATGCACTTGGATGACAAAGCTCATGATTGGTGGTACCATGGATTGATCACCCTAGGCCACAATCAGATCATGGCATACATAGACTTCACTCAGAGGCTTATTGACTGTTTCGATCAGGGGGATCCGGAGCTGCCTTTCAGGGAGCTCACAAAGCTTAGACAAACAGGTACACCAGAGGTATACATTGAAGAATTTCAGAGACTAGCAGTCATGGTGCAAGACATCTCACCAACCAGACTTATGATGTTGTTTACTGAAGGGTTGATGAAACCCTTGAGGGGTTGGGTAAAGGCTTTCAAGCCCACCAATCTATAGGATGCTCTTTGGAGGACGAGGGACCTAGGGCCAGCTGCCCAAACCAAAACTTACCCCTAGACCACCTCTTAACATCGGAGGAAGAGACTAGAGACCTCCTATGAACCCAGGAGGACGTGACCCAAGGGGGTTTGACAGGGGTCGTGGCAAAATAGATGATAACACCAGGAGGGAACTGAGGAGGAAGCAACTCTGCTTCACATGCAAGGAACCATCGAACCCATCACACAAGTGCATGGGACGTGGCCAGGTACACTACATAGAGGTTACTTCAAACAATGAAGAGGAGGAAGATTATGGTCAAATATAGAATATAGAGGCCGAAACCATAGAGGCAGCAGAAGAGGAGATTCCAAAACAGGACAGTACGGCTGAGGAGAAGGCCACCTTGGCATCTATCAGCGGGGTACCCAAATTCAACACCTTCAGGATGAGAGGGGTCTTGCAGGGGCAGAGAGTGTCCGTATTGATTGATGGGGGAGCCTCTCACAACTTCATTGACGCAGCATTGTTGAAGAGAAGACATATACCCATAGTCGAATTTGAAGGGTTCAAGGTAGAAGTAGCAGGTGGTAGTACTATGCCCTGTGACAGATACATTCCAGGTATGAAGCTCACCTTGGGAAGGCATGAGCTAGCTTAGGACGTCTATGTGATGGACCTTCCAGACACTAACATCATCCTAGGGGTACAGTGGCTCAACACATTAGGGCCTATCACCACCAATTACAAGACCATGGAGATGTCCTTTGTAGAGGAAGGAGGACGAAAGGTCATGCTTAGAGGCATGACATGTAACTCTGCTAGGGTGGTTACGGCCAAGAGGATGGAAGCCATCTTCAGGAGAGAGGAAATTGTGTATGTAGCGGAATGTAGGATTTCGTCACGTGTGGATGAGAAGGGTAAAGTGCACTACACCCTAGAGATCAAAGAGATCCTTGATAGGCACCATAAGGTGTTCGGGCCAATTCCTCCAGGTGTGCCACCAGACAGGGGGTTGAACTAGAGGCAGGAGCTAAACCAGTTATCACCACACCCTATAGACATCCAAAGAAGTAAAAAGACGAGATAGAGAAGGCCATCAGGGAGCTTCTAGACATGGGACACATCATGCCAAGCTCTAGCCCTTTTGCTTCTTCAGTAGTCTTGGTCAAGAAGAAGGATGGGACGATGAGGATGTGCATTGACTTCTGGGCCTTGAATAAAAAGACGATCAAAAACAGGTATCCTATACCCAGGATTGATGAGTTGCTTGATGAGTTGCATGGAGCTGTCTACTTCACAAAAATTGACCTTCGTTATGGCTAGCATCAAATCAAGATGAGGGAGGAGGATATCTCAAAACAGCTTTCAGGTGTCACTACGACCATTATGAGTTCTTGGTAATGCCCTTCGGGCTAACCAATTCCCTAGCCACGTTTCAGTCTTGCATGAACCATGTGTTCAACAAACAACTGAGGAAACACTTGCTAGTATTTTTTGATGACTTGCTCATTTACAGCAAGACGTGGGAGGAACACCTTCGACATGTGGACCAAATCCTGTCGATCATGGAGGAACAGTCACTATATGCTAAGGAATCGAAGTGTGAGTTTGGGATGACAGAGGTGCTCTACTTGGGACACATCATAGGAGAAAAAGGGGTACAGGTACATCAGGAAAAAATAACAGCGATTAGGGAGTGGCCTACTCCTAAGACACTCACAGAGTTAAGGGGATTCTTAGGCATATGCACATACTACAGAAAATTTGTCAAGGGGTTTTCTCAACTGTGTGCACCCCTAACCGATCTGACCAAAAAGGGGGCCTTCAAATGGAGTGAATAAGCTCAAGCCACGATGGAGAAAATGAAAGAGGTAATGAGCACCTGCCCAGTTCTAGCCCTCCCAGATTTTGGGCTACCTTTCACCTTGGAGTGTGATGCCTCAGGGGAAGGTATAGGGGCCGTATTGATGTTGAATAGGCACCCTCTTGCCTATGAAAGCCAGAAAATCAAGGGCCCTGAACTGCTTTACAACATTTATGACAAAGAAATGCTGGCTATCATGCATGCACTAGCCAAATTTCGGCAATATTTGGTAGGTGCATGGTTTGTGGTCAAATCAGACCATAACAGTCTTAAATACCTATTGGAGCAGAAGGATTTGAATGAAAGGCAAGAAAAATGGGTAAGCAAAATACAAGCCTACGACTTTGACATTGAATTCGTCAAAGGGAAGAACAACGCAGTAGCGGATGCGTTATCTAGGAGGCCATCCATTTTTGCCATGTCAGGTATGTTAGTTGATTGGAAGGATCACTTGATGGTGGAATATGCAAAGGATCAGTTCACTTGTCAGCTATTGGACGGACAGATACAGGATGATAACTTCAGAGTCATGAAGGACCTCATTTATTACAAAGGCCGAATTTTCTTGGTTCCTGGATCGGCTTTCAAAGCCAAGATATTACATGCATGTCATAACTCACCAGTGGCAGGACACGAGGGGATTGGTAAGACGTACAGACAAGTGAGAGAGAGGTTCTCATGGAAGGGCCTCAAGGAAGACGTGATTAAGCATGTCAAAGAATGCACTACATGCCAAGAGAACAAGGATGAGCACACTCACCCTGCAGGACTGCTGCAACCCTTGCCCATTCCAGAGCACAAGTGGGAAAGCATATCCATGGATTTCACCACCGGCTTGCCCAGAGCACAGGGGAAGGACTGCATTTTTGTAGTAGTGGACAGGTTGACGAAGTTTTCACACTTCTTTTCCATAGCCACAGACTTCAGCGCAGCACAGGTGGCTGAACTATTTTTCAGAGAGGTATTCAGATTGCACGGCCTACCAAAGACCATTATCAGTGACAAGGATAGCAGGTTCATGAGTACGTTTTGGCAGGAGTTGTTCAGATTAGTTGGCACGACATTGACCCCTAGCACCAGCTATCACCCTCAGACGGACGACTAGATTGAAATAGTCAACAAATGGGTGGAAGGCTATCTCAGAAATTACGTAGCAGGACAACAGAAAGCATGGGTCAGATGGTTGCACTTGGGAGAATACTGCTACAACACCATCCATCATGTATCCATAGGCATGACACCATTCAGAGCTTTATATAGCTATGATCCAATCTCCTTTGTGGAGATTGCCTTTGGGGACAGCAGGGCACCAATGGTGCAGGATTGGGTACAACAGAGCCAAGACATCCTCCGGGTGTTGAAGGATCATCTACAAAGAGCACATAACCAGCGGAAGGTCCAAGCAGACAAGCACAGAGTGGAGCGTACTTTTGAGGTTGGTGACTTAGTCTATTTAAGGCTCCAACCCTACCGGTAGGCTTCTATTAAAAGAAGTGGAGCAGAAAAGCTACAACCATGCTTCTTTGGGCCCTACAGGATCAACAGAAGGATAGGGGCCGTAGCTTATGAGTTAGAGCTTCCACAGGGCAGTCGAATACACAACGTCTTCCATGTATATTGCCTATAGAAAGCCATCGACCAACACATCATTCCCATTGAGATACTGCCTCCCATGGACGAAGAAGGACAACTTGTGTTGATTCCGGAAGAGATACTGGAGGTTCGAGAAAAAAGCTCCGGAAGAGAAGCATTAAGGAGTATTTGATCAGGTGGAAAGACTTACCCATTGAGGATGCCACGTGGGAGAATGAATAGATGGTACGGGAGACAGGTTTAGAATTGCTTGAGGACAAACAATTTCAAGCAGGGGAGACTGTAATGTCCCCCACCTCTCGAGGAAGAGGTTTGGAAGACTTAGTGGTCTAGGTGTCCCCACTAGGCCATAGTCTCACACTGAGGGGAAAGGTCAACTAAACTAAGGTTATATTCTTAAGTTGACTTGATAAAAAGGTGAAAAAGGAGTTAAAAGATAACTCAACAAAGAAATAGAAGAGCTGGAGTTGGAGTTAGGGTTAACTCTAGGAGTTAAGTTAACTCAATAGGAAAATAGAAGAAAAAGTATAAAGAGAAGGCTAGGGCGCACTTCTTGAGCATTTTGGATTTTGGTAATTGTTTGTTATTGCTCTTGAGCATACAGTTTGAGGGAATCGCTGTCACAAACCCTTGTGAGCAACTCAGTGGTGAAAAACCCACTCACCTTGTTCCAAGCTTGGTCTCGGGGATGAAATACTCCACCCACACCATTCTACACTCATCACAGATCCACCTATCGATTCATGAAGCAAGCAGGGCCATACTGTTCAGGGATTTCCAGTAGGGGTGCACCATCATTTGAAGAAGAGATCGATCCAGCCAATCAGGAGAGCTTGGGGGTATTTCGGCACTTGGGTTTTAATTGCAGGTTCTCAACTATCATTTTGGAGGTTTTCTTGAAGAGTTATCACCATCAGATCTTCAACTATAGATTGGGACGGCCTTGAGGCAAGGAGGACGTCCTGTGATTCAATATTTCTCAGATCTAGGGAGTTCTATCTAGAATCTGGGCCTAAGACTTCTCCTACAGGGTTTCCACAGCCCGATCTATCATTCTGGAGAGTTTCAGAGGTTTTGGAGGTGTCTTTTATTCAAAACAATTTATTGAGCTATCTAGGGTTTCAGGAGGGCGCAAACTGCATTAGGGTTTCAGCCATTGACAGAGGAGGATAGATTATTTGAGCTTCAAACTTCCGGGAGGGGTTTCCTTGGCCCCGTTCTACATCTTGATAAAGTTTGGCATGATTTGAGTACCTCCTTCAGCCAGGCCGAAATATTGGTCCCTTTCAGCCAGCAGGACGTACCCGCAGTCAGGAAGGGTTGAGCATTCACCTATTGTTGGCACTTTGGATCTTCAGATTATATTCAGCCTTTGGAGGCATCTTTTGTATTAGCGGGAGCATTTTGTAGCAGCTCGTATCTATTATCTATTGGAGCCATCTGAGGATTATTCCAGATCTGCTCTCTATATTGTATCTGGTTCATGCTTTCATAATAAAGGTTAGATCTATGCTTGTGTTTTCCATATCTGAGTATTATTGTGATATTGCATGTGTTGAGTAGATCTTGTATGAACACCATTTAAATAACTGGAACAAACCCTAAGGATGAAACATCAATAGCAACCTGCACAATAGATAATCAACAAACACAACAGTGGTAGTTAGTGGTTTCAAGAAAAAAAATTGGCTTGGGATCATTACAAGACCCTAGTTGTGGACTAGGGCCCCCAGTACACTCCTGGGGTTCTTGGTCTGGGACCAAGCAGTTAGTGCCATGGAAAAAGACCCTTGTGAGGGTCCCCAGTAGATGACTGGGATTCTTGGTTTGGGACCAAGCAATAAAGACCCTTGTGAGGGCCCCTAGTAGTTGACTGGGGTTCTTGGTCTAGGACCAAGCAGTAAAGACCTTTGTGAGGGCCCCCCAGTAGATGACCAGGGTTCTTGGTTTGGGACCAAGTAGTAAATACCCTTGTGTGGGCTCCCAGTAGATGACTGGGGTTCTTGGTCTGGGACTGTTGCCGTCCTAATGCACACTTGCAAACGTGAGCTAAGTCTTGCTCACTTAGTGTGCCCTCAGAGACACAATGTCTAAGTCCCAGCCCACACTGTCACCTTGACTGGAAGCTTCTTCCTTCTAGGCTTACTCCTAGGGAAGCCAAGGGGGGTAGTCCCTAGTTACTAAGTTAATTTTAATTACAATGTTCTAGGAGTTAGTTTTAATTGATTATAGGCCAAGGGGAAAACTAGCCTAATATGACAAGCAGCAATGCAAGTGCAAGTCTAAGTCTAAGTGTGAGACAGCCCTTTCCCTAAGTCAACTAAAGACTAGTGCCTAAGGTTGGGCAAGGGGTCAACTAAGTTTTGGGGTGGTTCAATTTCAAGAAGTGTTACAAGTAAATCAAACTAAACTACCCCAAACCAAGATTAGAAATATACAAAAGAATAATTAAGTGTTAGAAAACTTACAAGTTATTTACCAAATATACATCAATTAGATACAAGATACACAAATGCACAAGAGATATAAACAATTTACACCCTAGGGCCAAGCATGCCCCAAGTGGCACTTACTCCACTTGGACTGCCTTCACTGGCAACTAACCACTCAAGCACTTAAGGATCAAAGCGAGTGATGCCTCCCCAAGTGGGATACTCAATCACTTACTTTATCCACACCACAACAATAATTGATCAACAAGATATATCAATGATAATAAACCAATACGTTACTTCAAGATGAAAGATAAAGACAATTAGTTGCAAGGAAAAGATATAGCAAATGAAATTATCACAAGTATGTTTGCCTATCGATACATCTACTTCCCCCCAAACATACACAAATGTGATCTATGCAACTAGTGTACTTTCTTAAGTATTTTATTTCCCACCCCCTAACTAGATGTGTGTCCAAACTTCTAATTCCACCAAATGACTGTCCGGTGCTCAAGATACTGGGGCTACGAGTCCCCAGCCTAGCTTCCAAGGTCAGCTCGTCGCCACTGCAAGTAAGGAGTAGTCAGACACGGGATCTCCCCAACGAAATCACGGGACGGTCCCCCGCCACTTCTGTCGTACTGTCCTCCAAACCCGTTTTAGATGGTAGAAATAGTTGTTAAAGACCCCTAAAATGTTGCTAAGTGTTGTTAGGACCCTCGGGTGGGTCTTTTAAGTGTGTTGGGTGTATTTTAAAGAGTTTTAGACACTTTTATTTTAGTGATTTAGCGTATGGCCGTGAGCAAAAGTTATCCAAAATGAGTGCTTGAAAATGAAAGATCACACCACCATGAACATGTAAAGATAGAGCAATATGATAACAAAATGTTTAAACCATCAATGTAACATCACATGAAGGAACATTTAAAGATATTCAACCATGTAACCATGAACCATAACCATGTAATGATACTTGAAAAGGAAATAATGATAAAACTTTAGACACTTCAATAGTTTAAACCATAAGCATGTAAGATGAGTGACTTAAGGTGTGCTTATAATAAACTTAAGTGTGATAGCTTAAAAGATAAATTAAGGCGTGAGCATATATGTTTAAACCATCAACATCTAAACCATAGATATGATATCACAAGTGTGTCAAACTATGAGCAATTAAACCTTAAACTTGTGAAGTATTAAAACATGATCATTATACCCATAAGCATTAGAGATGTGTATATGAATAAGACTAGGCCGTGAGCAATAGTGAACAAGGCTAGGCTAAGCCGTGAGCATCATCCAAGTGTGTGAGATTGGTGTTTATGTGAGCATTTAGGTGTTAAATGAGTTAAGTGTTAGAACAATAAACATTCACCAATAAACCTTAAGTCTCAAGTGCCTAAACCATAAGCATTAATCAATAAAACATCACTTATATGTGTGTGAAACTTAAGTGTCAAACCATAAGTGAAAAGGCCTAAAAAGTGAAGAAGCCGTGAGCAAAGTGAGCAAGTTTAGGCTTGGCCGTGAGCAGAGAAGGGCTAGGCCGTGAGTCTTAGAGCGTGAGGCCGTGTGCTCAAGAGAGGCAGGCCGTGAGCATAGAGAGGGCTCAAGAGTATGCCCAAAGGCCGTGAGCTAATGAGCTAGGCCGTGAGCATTCAATGGTGTCTCAATGTAGGCTTTAAAAATTTCTTAAATGATTTAACTAACACCATATGAAATATGCTAAGTTATGTGAATGAAAATAGCTTTAGAAATACCAATAAAACTTAGCAAATAAACGAGATCTAGAGAGCATTACCACTTCATCCCTTATGCATCCAATGATTAGCTAAACAACTTGAAGATAGGAGATCTAAAGCATGTAATCACATTCAAGCTATCTACCCATTAAGCATGAAAAACAAAAGCATATGAAAGATTAATGAACTTGTGAAAGAGAGCTATCTAAGATATAACAACTCCTAAAGCATATAGATCATCACAAGTTACTTTCCTTAAGCCAAGGCGATATTGGGGATGACTCCCCCAAGGTGTCGGCAAGTGAAGCTAACACTACTAAGACAAACTTGCACAGAAAATGAGGGCTTTGAAGCTTCGTTCTCGTAGATCCGGAGAGCCGGATAGAGAGAGTGTCAGCTAGGCTGCTGGCTTGCTCCTCAGGCAAGAACTACCTTAGCAATGCTAACAAACATTTAGATTTATTTTATTTGAAAGAATGAAAGAACTTTAAAAATAAACACCACTACAATGGCCAAGGTGGTGGCAAGCCTCCCGGTATTGGCCAATGAGGGTAGCTGATTTATACAATAAACAATGAATGAAATACAAGCTAATCTAAGTTATATGGACAAAAGAATAATTACCCTAAAGTTAGATTGGTTTTATGAGCTCAAAATGACTTAGAAAAACTTCAGAAATTTAGAGAAAAGAGATAGGGAAGAGGAGAGATGTTACCCAAACCGAAGAATAGCAAGTTTGGAAGCCTCCTAGGTGTTGTATGCAGCTTATACCCTTAGAATATGTCACTGTCTTTCAAAAACAACAAGCAAAAGCTTGCTGGAAATGCTGCAAAACACCAAGAAAAGTTACAGAAATTTTCTGTGTATACACAGAAAATTTCCAGCAAACAAATATGGTAGATGAATGATATTTTTGACCTTTCTTATACTAAGATATCAGCTGAAATCAAATGGAAATGACTGTAGAAAAATATATAGCAAAGGGAAAGAGATTTGGAGTGTAGGAGAGTCTCAAGGGTAGACTCCTCTTCGAATACTATCCCAAGTAAAACCCTTGAAGTGACCTGCAAAAGCTTAGTGAAACATATGCAACATAGAATAGATAGATATCTTGAATCAACCCAAAACGAAACTACTTGCAAATCCTAGGTTATCCAAAATAATCATAAACTAGCAAGTGATATTCTTTAACTAGTTTACCTAAGCAAAATACTTTGAACTCAAGATCTATTCACTATGAACATATCAACAAAAAGTAAACAACATCACCTCATGTGTATGGAGCAAGAAGAATACTCA
>ML824186.1:75703-91241 GCA_009831015.1 Picea engelmannii | reverse complement strand
ACTATGACTCATGCAGACTCATTACATTATTAACCCACGCAGGGGTGCGGAAATTTCGTTTACAAAATTTTAGTGCTGGGGCATCAAATGCCCAAGTAGAACCAATACTGTCTGGAACATAGATAAATACTTCATGGTACATGGGTTGACCCCTGGCTGAATAGGCGATCAACAAGCCTCTTAGTGAACTCTGTGTATGTCACTATCTGATTGTGGCCAAGTGTGTTCAATCCATGATACCACCAATCATGGGGGCTTTTCCATCCAAGTACATAGTGGCAAACTTGATGGCCTCCATCTCCCTCATAGGTTTAAGCTGGAGGTACGTGTCTAGTTTTTGTACCCATGCTTGTGCAGTTATCTTGGCCGATCCATCAAAGTAAGGGATTTCCATCTTCTAGGCCCTGTGCTCAAACTCATAATTGCTCCTATAGTTCGGCATAGGTTTGCTTTTGAATTTGAGTTGACAGTACTGATCTAGGGTCATCTGCCTCTGAACTGTCATACTCAAATCGTTGTACTCCCTAGTACATTGCGCCATTTGTTCAACAAAGTCATCTATGGGTGCATGTTGTGTGGGTTCATCTATGAACGTGGGCAAGTATGGTCTAGGAGTAGCCCTGCTACCTATCTGTCCATGTGGTGCTCCCCCTCCATGGTTTCCCTCAGACCGATGATAGGCAATATGCTCTGAATGATACTTGTTCCCTCCATGAGATCCATTCGTTTCTCGGTTGTCATACGCCTCTGGACCTTTCCCCTTGTGATTCATTTCCATCAACATTGCTGCTATCCTTGTCTGGTTTGCATCTACCTTCCTCAAGGTCTCAGATATCTCGGCCTGTCCCCTACGATTTGTTTCCTGATACTCCTGTAAGTGGTTGACCAATGTACTTTTTGTCTGGTTTATGGACTTATGGAACTCTTGTGCTAAGAATGCCAAGCCCTTTGGCTCAACGTCATCACCTGAACCCTCCATCTCGGCTTATGTTTCACTTGTCTGTTTCTTCCTTCAGCCCATATAGATACCACTGAACTTCTGCATGCGCTAATCCTCACAGTATGGGAGGATCAGAGCTTTGATACCACTGTAATGTTCCCAAGCCAATTTTTTTCGCCTGGGAACACTAGCTAACCATTGAATTAACTATTTGATGTGTTGTGTATACAAGTTGGCCTCTCAGATTTCAGCCTTAGGGTTATATTCAGTTATTCAGCACAAATCATGAAGATATACTCAAGACAATGCAAGATCTAAACAATGCATAGGATATGAAACTCTAAAGCATAGATCTGACCTTTTTATTATGAAAAGCAAGAACCTGATACAATATAGAAGCAGATCTGGAATAACATCAGATGGCTTCAAGATAGAATATATGAGCTGCTACAAAATACTGACGACAATACAAAATGAGCCTCCAAAGGCTGAATATATGATGAAGTACTCAACACAAAGGAGCTAGGGTTATGTCCAACCCCCCTAGTTGTTGGCACGTCCTGCTAGAAGGATGAGAAGGCCAAGGTTTCAACTTAGCTGAAGGAGACCTCCAAACAATGCCAAACTCCACCAAGAGATAGATCAAGACAAGGGAAATCCCTCTCTGAAGTATGAAGCCCAAACACCAAGTCTTTCCCCTCCAAATTGCCGAAACCCTAATCAAGATTGCACCCTCCTGAAGCCCTGGAATGCCAATAATTCGGCCCTGATGAAGGAACCCTTCAAAACTCCTGAAATTCCCTAGGATGATAGATCAGGATGCCACAAGACACTAGGAGAAGTCTCACAATTAGATCTTAGGTATAACTCCCTAGATCTGACAATATCTGAATCACCAATACACCCTCCTTCTCTCAAAGCTGTCCCAAACATGTAGCTAATAATCTGCTGAAGTAATTCCTCCAAAATACCTCCAAACTGATGAGCAAGGTCCTGCAAGCAAAACCCAAGTGCTATAATGTCTCAAGGCTCTATCACAATGCTGGATCGAATTTCCTCTCAAGCAATGGTGCGCCCTTGCTGGAAAACCCTAACTGGTACGGCCCTGTTGCTCTCCTGAATAGATGATGGAACCTATGATGAGTGTAGAATGGTGTGGGTGGAGTATTTCATTCCCGAGACCAAGCTTGGAACAAGGTGAGTGGAATCTTTCACCAGTGAGTTGTTCTCTAGGATTTGTAAACTCAAAACCCTCAAAACTGTGTGCTCAAGAGCTCAACAAGCAAATACCAAAAATCCAAGATGAATGAAAGGTGTGCCCTAGCCTTTCCTTTATACTTCCATTATGTTTCCCTGTTGAGTTAGTTTAACCCCTAGGTTCAACTCCTAATTGAACCACCAACATTCTAATAGTTCATTGAGTTACTTTTTGCCCTTTTTCCCTTTTTCTAAGTGAACTTCAAAATATAACATTAGTTTGGTTGACTTTTCCCCATGTTGCATGAGACTATGGTCTAGTGGGGATGGCTAGACCACTAAGTCTTCCCAATCCTCTTCATCAAGAGGTGGTGGACATTACATTCTAGATCAATGTCGTTGTCACTCTAGGGCCCGTGGAGTCTCAAATGCATTTATACTTTAAGATTGATCTAATCTAAACCAAGAGGTAAAGTCTAAACCCTAAGGTCCAAGCACGTTTGGGATTTAAGCTTTAGACCTTGAAGAAAATGATATCTAGGGTGCAAGCACGTTTGGGCCCTAGATATCATTTTTCCCTTATGAAGCTTCAACTAAGTCAAAGATCAAATGTCTAGGGTTAAAATAATAAAGTGCAAGCACTTTTGGGCCTTAGTCTTCTAACCCTAGCAAGGACGATTTACAAATTTGGACAAATAAAACTTTATGAGAGGAAGAAACACTTATGTTCCTCTCTTAGTGTTTCAACAAAACAAGACTTCTTGCAACAAAATAGCAATTTCACCATTTACATCAACAAAATACCATAGAATTGCAGAAATTTACTTACTTCATCCAAGAAAGCAAGAGCATAAAACCTAATTGCAGAAATATCCGTCCAAAATTAGAAAAAGTATCTACAATAGATCTCTTCCAAGCATAGCGCATTAGATAAAAGGCCAAGAATGGTTGAAATAGTGAAAGGCTAGAGTCATGGTGAGAAAATAAGAACTAGCGCTAGCCTTCTTATATGAGGCTAGCCTAGCGCATTTGTCCACAAACATAACTTTTAATTCAAGTGGGGGCGACCCCTCACTAACCCTTAACAAAATGTAAGAAATGTAAAAATGCATCATAATAGGCCACACATGTGTGACGTCAGGGCTTCCTAGGAAAGGTGGAGGCCTCCAAAGGCCACGTGGCACCAATCGAGAGTGAAGTGATGGAAAATGATGCATCTCCTCATCCAAGGTCATGGAAATCATCATTGGTGCCCTAATTGTCCACCAAACCCTAATGCCATGAAACCTTAGAAGATGACGTCAAGGGTTTGAGGCACTGCGTTTAGGATGGAGGGAGCTGCATCTCGTATCTGCATGTTTTCTGGCTGTCTGTTGTTGCAACATCCCTGATCCAGTGAGTAATAAGCTCTGCGGGTACTTTTCTCAGCCTGTGGCCTTTCATCCCATCTTGTGTGCCATGATGACCGAATCTGCTCAAACCAATCCCATCTGTCCATCGTCCAAGGTTCCAAGGATGTGAGAGTTGATTTCTGAAGGTGGTGAGTCACTGGATGATCCTGGGTACAAGCCTAGGACGTGCCTCAAAGAACCATGTCAGGGCCATCCAAAACAAAGCTGAGTATAAGACAAGGTAAACCAATGTTCATAAGAGATGTTAGTCCTTAAAACATGCAAAGTAAGTTGTTACCTAAGATGTAAGCCATGTAAACAATTCACCTCAATATCCTCTTCAAGCATCACACCAGCCCAGGACCCCATGTGAGTTGGCAAGTTTAAGTATGGGAGAGCCTTCATCCAACCCTATTAGGTGTGCCAACTTAGACATGAAATAAAAGACCCAGGTAGAGGGATAGGTTGCTAGGGAAGTAGGAAATAAAGAATCTCTTCAAGAGTAAGTGTGATAGTGATATGGATTAGAGCTTACTTCATGGCTTATGGTATCACTGAATCCATTTCTATGAGTGCCTGTGTAGAGGGAGTGCTTGTTGCTCGAGATACCCTTTCCTCTGTACTTTTTGCATTCCAAACCCCTTAATTTTCCTTTTGATACCCAATTATCATTTGCAAGTCCCCTTTAAAAGGTTTCAAACTTCATTCCTTCATTTTTTACTAGGTTGTAGATCTTTATAATTTGGTGCATTCATTCGCATCCGGACAGGGTAAATTACCATTAGAGGGGGTAGAGCTCAAGCTAGCATGAGGATTTTATGGTGTCCTTTATCATTTAGCAATAGCATATACATAGAGCAACTGCATCAACCTTTGGGATTTTAGCCCCTTCTTCTCATGAGAGAATGGACCATGACCCATTACTAAATTTTAGTACACTATGAGAGGCTTCGAGATGGAAAGTGTTAAATATGGTGGGTGTTGCCACCTAATCCATACGTCGGGTCACGTGGAAGAATTCTTCAATCCATTGGGTGTGGCCTTGGGGGCAAGTCTCGAGTCGGGTAGCTGTCCCCTGACACTCGACTCCTCCGTCTAGGCTAACTCCTAGTGAACCTTGGGGGGTAGTCCTTTAAAAAAAGAATCTAAGGCTTGAGATAAAGTTAAGCACAATTATTGTTCTAGGAGTTTAAAATGAAATCCAAAGATAAAAACAACTATTCTAACTGCATATATGAAACATAAAGGAAATGCTTATGCTAGAGATATTAAGCAAATAAAGTACTTGAATATAAATGATATAGCTTGAAAGCAGATACAAGTGCTTGAAAGTAAATGACGATAAGCAATATAATAGACCAGTGCCAAAAGTAAAGTATGCTGCTGCAAAATGAATGTGTTGCAAATGCTCTTGGTGAATTTTATTATTAAGGGTGATTGCTTGAATTAGTGGTTTAATTTCGTGAAGTGGCTTGATGTTGCAAGTCCACTTTGTGCATGCAAGATTGTAAGTGTGAAACAAAAGTAAAATCTAATCTAAAATTTGTTTCCTTAAACTACTATCCCTCAAATGGGTATCATTAAAAACGCAAGGAGTTCCAACGGGGAGAGAACTGATCTCAATGAGTATCGCCCTAAATTCACAAGTCAATCTACCAATATGGATCCCGTATCAAGCAATTGTGGTATAAGGTTTTCCCTACTAAAACTACACCGCACTGACTAGTTCCGTTTATGATGGACACCCCAGATCAAGTAAAGATCGCAAGGGGCCAAATCATACTAAGGATGCTGAGGGGAAGGTTTATTTTCCAAATTAAAATAACTGAAAGGAAATGAAAAAAATTGAAATCTAATCTATTCTAATCTAGAAATTGAAAACCATCTAATGTTTTGCAGTGCTTGGGTTTATTTTAGCTTTGCAAAAAAAAGGAAATGAAAGCAAGAAAAGGAGACAAACATGAAATTGAGACAGTTCCCCCCAGCCCCTGGAGGGATTGCAGGCCTCGTGGGTTATCCCACTCTTCTTTCTGGTTACAATAAATTTTGGAAGAATATTTGTGATTCTTTTATATTTAAGGCCACAATTTTACAAATTTATTAAGAGAAAATTAGATTGGAAGAAAGTTGGAAGCCTTGGGTGGTCCTGGATGCTTTGGATCTTCGAAATTCGAGCAGAGTTTCCCCTTCACTGTTCGCAAACCTGAAAAAAACAGCGAGTTATTGGGGTCAAAAAATTCCCAAAACCACTTTGAAAGGACTTGCAAAATATGTTAGCTTTATGCAAAAATTTTCTAAGTGAAAGATCAGATAAAAGGGAAGCAAACTAACTAAGGTTAGGCAAAAAATTAACTACTCTAAATGGGTTTTGTTCACTGTTTGAACAGCGGACAATAATCACTTAGATTAGCTATAAAAAAAAGAACTTTTTATTACAAAAAATTGAAAGATCTATCTTTTAGGAAGAAATAAAAAGACAGCCTTTCCTAAACTAGATCTATTAAGGATTTATAAATGATAAACAATGCATAGATCTAGCTTAACCTTGCATGCAAGCTGAAATACTTAAATTTTTTTATGATAATGTAAATCTAGCTATTGCATGCATGAAAATAGTAACCAAGATAGTTTAAATTTGATGAGATAGAGAAGGAAAAAAAGAGCTTGCAATTTGGAATTCCTTTTGAGCTATGGAGTCCTCCGGTGAATAGTCGAGGGACTTTGTTCCTGATAATCTTGGAGCACGTGGAGGATTGAACTCAAATCAATCACTTCTCCAATTATAGGAACCTGTAAATCTTAATCAACTTGCAAGCAATCCATTAGAAGAGGTGATTCCTACACAAGAGACCTGGATAGTATGTTAGTTCATTTGAAAAGATATGCAAATCAAAATCTCTAAATGTAAAAAATACAGTAAAGTCTAGGAAGCAAGCTAGCTTGAAAGATCTTACGCTACCATGTGATAGCACACCTTCAAAGGCCTTTTTAATGGAAATACATGCAAAATTAACTAAGCTAAGGTTACCTCAAGTTTAAGCATGAACATCAAGCATCCACACAAATGATACCATCCACCATATGACCTCCAAAGTCTTTAAATTTTATTCCAATAGCAATGATTTACAATACAATAGAGTACAGTGTTTCTCCAATCTCCAAAATCTAGCCAAACAATGGAGAGATAGCTTGTTTATGTAGGAGGAGTGCACTTCCCAAGGAGGGAGGGCGCACATCCAAGAAAGATCTGACAAATGGAAGGATGGATCGAAGCCACCTCTCATGAAAGGTGAGTTGACTCGCCCTAAGTGAAAGAGAAAGTGAATGAGAGGGCACCACCTAGCCAAGGAGAGGTTGCGACCTCCTTGGGATTGGCATCCATCTTTCTAAATGCGCCACATCTCCTCAAGAGGTGCGCACCCTTCATTGGGATCCCCATCACTTGACTCAACTCAAAGCCAACTCGAAACAACTCCCACTAACTCACCCTCAAGTGCCACTAAGTTGTAGTGAACTAAGAGAGAGAGAGAGAGAGAGAGAGAGAGAGAGATGACTGAAAACATGTTCCCAACATGTTTCCTTAAAAGTAGGAAAGTTGATTATTTTTTGTCCTTTTTCACCTTTTTTAGAGTAAAATTGACTTTTATAAGAGAATAACTCAATAATTTCTCTCGAAAGGGCGTACAATGGTATAATGGGTATTCTGAGTTGGAAAACGAATACCCCCAAGGAATATAACATCTCCTAGTACCACTTTTTTATTATTACATCCAATTACAAAGTAAAAATCCCTTTTTGCAGGAAATTTTACGACTTATTAAAATAACAAAAAAATCCTAAGGGGGACTTAGTGCATGTCCATAAGACTCAAGACCAATGACTAACATAGTAATGTACATTAGACACTAGACTCAGACAACTTACAAAGGCCTATCCATTAGTACACACTCCAACTTTGGAGGTAATGAGTGAAAAAACTTAGAAATTATAACTCACTGACGAGCAAGAGAAAATTAACAAGTGAAAAAAAACACTCTAGAGTATGCACTGATGACTAAGTCTTAGGGAGTTGAGTCTTTTACATAATGGAGATCTCATGCTAGCTCATTTTATTACAATTCCCACATGTGGGTATGGATCATGCTTAGAAGAAGAAGATGAAGGATTTTGAAGGGGTCATAAAACCCGGTTGGACTTTTGAACTATGATTTTTGAACAAATGACTTGTTCAACCTTTACGGATCATTGTCAGTCTTCCCTGGTGCAACAAAGGGGGTAACAGTGGTGAACGGGACGTTGCCCTTGTGAGGGCCCCCCAATAGTACCCCTTTTCCTTAGGCGGTGACAACATGAGACTAGGGCATAGAAGCTGACCACCAAGGTGAAACAAGGCAACTGACACAATTTCCCAAGGCAGTGATCCATTATCCAACTGATGCATGTAGCATCAGACATCTATTTCCACATAGGCTTGGTGTCTAGCATGTGGAAGTTGTACAAAGCCTTCTATCTTGTTAACTTTACTTTAGTTAAAGGAATTATTAAAGTAAAGTGCTTTTATTAATTAATTGAGATATTTAAGGAAATGCTAAAAGTAATTAGCATGTAATCTAAATCTCAAGTGTGTGTGAGAATTAATTTCAACTGTCAATCACTTTGGAGATTAGAAATAGATTATAACTCATGGTTATAAAGGCAAGGCTAGGGTGAAGGAGGAGGACACTTGACACTTGAGACATCTTTGTCAGATTGATCGAGAGAAATTTACAGAGAACATAGACAGTTGGATCACAAAAGACTGTGATTCAAGGAGACCTTGAATAGGTGGAGAAGGACGTCCATCTAGAGATCAAGTCAAGGAGAAGAGAGAACAGAGGTTGCCGCAAGTGGGTGTCAGGCGAACCCACAGGAAAGTGTTGCACCATACGGAGCTTGCCGTACAGGACTTATGTACATGTACATGGGCTCCAGTGGAGATAGGCATGTATATGTGGGCACACAGTAGGGACAGGCGTGTACATCTCGAAAATCGTGCAGTTTTGGGCCGTACAACAGACTGAACTTTGCCAGGTTTGTCTACAGTTGTATTTCTCTTAGTGGGCCATTACCCTATTAGAGGAGCCCTAATTTTAGCATAGTAAAATCATTCTCAGCACTAGTTTTCCCTACGAGGTTTTTCCAAGGTATCTACCCAAAAATATTAGTGTTCATGTGTGCATGATTTGGTTTCCAGTTTTTTGCTTCCTCTAGATTTATTGAGTTGAATATTTCAGCACTGCATTTTTGTTTTGTGAGCTGCTAATCTGATTTGCAGTAAGAAAATCACTAGATAACAAGATACCTAGGTGCTGGAGTAAGAGGTTTTCAACATGGTATAAATGTCAATAAACCCCAAGCCGCCTTTTGATTTTTGTAGAATGCAGATATGCTAGGGGACCATTGGAAAGTTCCTCTTCCCTCCATACTTCACACAAAAGAAAAGGCCTGAAAATATTCTCCAATTTAGCATAATGAGAGTGGGTAGGGAACCAGCAATATTCCTGATTATGGCTTGGGAGTGTTGGAATGGACAAAGGAGACGAATCAGGAATTAACTTTGGTAAAACCTATGATTGGATAGACTGTAGATTTATTATTTATATAGTAGGATAGTTTCATATAATTAGACACAACTATACATGTACGATCTCCTAGTTTAAGTAATGCTGCTCCAACTTTACCTATTTGGACTGGACAAGCTTTGCTACTGTGTGTCTTTAGTCATGACAAAAACTTCAATGTCTATTTTATATCGTTGCATTAGTTTTCCTTTGCACTGCCAATTCTGTATACGCAATTTCTAGGTGAGCCACGTTTGAAACTTTGATGATCAAGTTCAACTATCTATCTTACAAGTTTCTGTTGATAGTAAAGCTTTTTACTTGCGAAAATATAATGTTATGCCACTTGCCTTTATTTGAAAACAGATATGTAAGAGTTGGCAATGGGAATCAACTTATTAGAGATCCAAAGACAGTGAGTCGTGCCTTGGCCAGTGAAAAAGTTAGATGGAGTTTACACACTTTAAGATGTGGTCAGGTTAAGAAACAAAAGTATTGCCAACTTTTCACAAGATTTGGTAAATGTGATAAGGAAGATGGCAGATGCCCCTATAATCATGATTCTGAGAAGGTAGCAATCTATAAACAGTTTTTGAAAGCTACTTGCTCCAATATGCACTGCAGGCTGACCCACAAGGTATATTCAAAAGACAAATATACATGCATATCTTATATACTCTCTATGGGCATGATGAATCATTTCATTTTCCTATCAAGTAGTAGATGATATGTGCTTATATTTCAAAAGCATGTAACATGACCATTATTGTTTTTTATATGCAGGTTATCCCAGAACGATTGCCAGACTGCTCATATTTCCTTCTAGGTGACTCAATTTTCAGTTGTGTCATCTGTCCTTTTTCATCCATGCAATTTTAACATTGCTAACATTCTAGATCTTTATTTATCAGGATTCTGTACACTAGAGAGTTGTCATTATAGGCATGTAAATGTCAGCCCAAATGCGCCTATTTGTGATGGGTTCCTCAAAGGGTTTTGTGTTGACGGTGATGAGGTACCCATCTGCTCTGTCATCAACTATTTGCTTTAACTCCAATGTGTAGTTCAGCATATGAAATTAAACTCTTTTATTTTATTTTATCTCATTAAATAATTTGATCTCTTTAGAAATGTTTGTTCTAAATTCTAATACAAAAGTGTATCAAGTTAAATCCTTTCTCTTATTTTTTAAGCGAACAAGCACTTGTTCAGATAGTACAATAATACAGTATAAATTAAAGTTTCTGCTGTTTGTTATGTCTGTTACGGCTCTGCAGAAGAATTCTACGCAGAGACAGAAAGAGCATTGTACCTTGAATAATAAAGGACAACCAGATTTCTTGTTAAGGCCAGCCATATTGCTCATTAATATTAATAACCATACACAATCAATAGCTGTACAGTATGTTACACCTCATATTGTATGAGGTTCCACATTGTGATTTTCGTCACATTGGTGGAGTTTGCTGCTGTTACCTTGGGCCTTTTGATAGACTTGGAAGAGATACACCTTCATGGATCTCCTTCTCTTCTTGGCATTTGATCATTTGATGGGGATATTTTGGTAGAGGTGTTTCACTTCTCTGCTTGGTGGATTGTCATGGTTGATGGTCTTTTCATGGTTGAGGATGCTACTTTCATACCTTTGGATCACTCCCTTGACATATGATGCTTGCTAGTTCATGTGTTATCTTCTTGGAGCATCCTAGTGATTTTGCATAATGGTGGTGTTATATTATTGATGTCACCAGGAGGGGGTGTTCTACATGGTCCTCTTATGTTGAATAAGTGGTGGGGGGCATAGTTGATGTTTGATGGAGTTATAACCTTTCTTAAGTCTCCTTCTCCTATGTTGTTGATGTGTTGGGGTGATGCATGCTGCCTTGGTGGGATTTCCCTACGTGATATAACTTAATATTGTAACATTTGCTAGATATCACCTAGGGAGGAAATGTGTTTGATGATGTTAGTACCCTTGTTGATATATAGTTTCCTAACTTTGAGTTAGAGTGGTGGGGGTACTAACATATTTTCATGATGATATAGCCTTTCCTAAGGTTGGATGATGTATTTTTGAGGTATTAGTCCCTTGGTGGCGGTGTACCCTAGGTTCAAGCTTATGTAGAGCTTATATTTTGTAGTTATGTTGGTATCATGGTGGGGTTTCTCTAGGAAAAACAAATCTTATTTACATGGTACAACACTTTGATGGAGTACACTCCGTCATTGGCACACATGTTAATGTTGATTTAATCATCCGGTGACTATTTGGAGGTGGACTATTGTTATATTAGACCATTAACCTTTATGCATGTTATCACAAAATCTAGCACTTGTTCAAAGGATTCACAAGGTGCTTGACTAGTGTAACATGAGCAGATTGCAAATATCTTCACCAAATTAACTTCGTGAAGAATGGCTCCCTAGTTGAGAGGGAGTGTCGATAACTCCAACCAAGACAAAATTCAAAATACATCTGTGTGAGACTTGACATGATAAAGAATGTCTCCCTAGCTGAGAGGGAGTGTTGATGAATGCAACTATGTGAGACATTCTCCATCTTACAAACCTGTGAGATGTGGATCATTGCAGCTATGTGAGTCTTTCTCTCAGCTTACAAACCTGAGAGAAAGCCCCTAAGAAGGGTACGTGGTTCCTTCCTGAGACAGAGCTAGGAACGTAGAGATGAACTTATCCATTCAGAGAGTTGAGAAGAACTCCAGATGATTATCTAGTGGGAAAGGTGATCTGTTGAGTTAAGACGTGCCTGTGGCTGAGCACAAGGTGAATGTGTGAAATCCCAAAGTGTTGGGTGCATCGTCATGTGAACAGAAATGAAGATGATGTATTAGCCTCCTCTGAGAAACAAATTTGACGAGAAGACTCCAAATGATTCTCCTATGTGAGGCAGTGGGAAAGAAGATCTGTAGAGTGGACGTGCCTGTGGGCGAGCACAGGTGAACGTGTGAAGATCTGGTTCTTCTGTGTAATGCAATGAACCAAAGATATGACATCCCTATGGATGTGCCCCTGGTGGATGAGCACTAGTGGGTGTATCGGATTCTTTGCTATATATTATTCAAGAGTCAGACCTACATGTAACCCTAATTGTTATGTAAAGGGTACAGGTTGGCCCCACCTTAATGTGATTAATAATAAATGTAAAAGATAATTAATCTGGATAATAATAATAATAATAACCATATTGTGACTTATAGAGGTTGGCCCTATTGAGCCAATAGACACTTCAGTTGATAGGACAAGTCTAATATAAGTAAAGGGAGATTCCCCATTGTGGAATCATTTCCTTCATGTGAGTTTGGAAATTTCAGCAAGTACATCTACTTGGGAAAAGGTGTGCAACTCTCTTGGGCACTAGTATTCTAGGGCTTGAGCACCCTCTTATGTGCTAGGTCTTTCTTGGTGGTGAAGGTCTTTCTTTTGAAGAATATAGCAAAGGATTTGGCTGGGTTTTATTCCCTTGTTGAGAAGGGTTTCCTAGGATACTTCTTGTGTTCTTGTGCATGGTGTTTCTTCTCGTGATCTTGGTTGCTGCAACATTATTGTTTATGGTTAAGTTAAATAATAAAATGGAATGAACTTCATGCTTAACCTAGCTTATTGAAAAATCAACAGGTTGACACACTAACGCAACATTGGTTGTAATAGAGTTGTTGACCACCTAGTTCGACTAGGGGGTCAACTCCATGTACCATGAATACATGCACATGATGGTGCTACCAAGTTGAAGACTTGTTGGTTCTACTAGGCATTTTTTGCTTTGGCACGTGTTTTTGTAATAAGAATTTCTGCTCCCCTGCGTGGGATAATATTGTAATGGGTCTGCATGGATCATAGTTTAGGTTAGTTACCTAGGACTTCATCATTATAGGAGTCCCTTTCATTGAGTGTTTTTTTTCCTCAAGTTATTAATTTGGTCTAACCAACTTTATTAATTTCCCTTGAGTTTTTCACTCCCACAATAATTCTCCAAAGTGGTGAAAGGCGTTCTAATGGTCGATCCCTATGGTAGCTAGTGTCTAGTGTCTGGAAATATTGTAAATGACCATGCTAGACATCTCCTAGAGTCTTGTGTAATTTCATTGAGTCTAAAGTATTTTTTTTTATTTTTTAAAATTACCTAGTTAATGGTAATTTTAATTAATTTTTGATAAAAAATGTAAAAACTAGGTCCTTGGGATTTTGATAGGGGTATTTGTGCTCAAAATAAATGGAATGATACCCCCCTACACCCTTGGACCAAGTTTCAACTCAATTGGACAAGTTTTGCTAGGTGTTTGTCCATGAGGAGTCTAAGTCGGTCTAAGACAACAATTTAATTGTTGGAATTGACAAAGTCAAAATTGTCAATTTTTTGTAATATGAGCAAATTGATTAGAGAAAGAGTGGGAGAAAGTTCTAAACCTATCCCTAACCTACCCAAACCCCTTTCCTAACCTTTTTACACCCCCTCACTTAACATTCACATCAAACCACACATCTCCCCTAGTGAGTTGCGCCCCCCTTCTTGAGTAACTCACCCACACTCATGAAATAATTAAAACACCCCCCTCAACTCTCTAGTGCGCCCTCCTTTAGTTCTAACTTGATGTTGGACCAAGTTTAAAGGCGCCACTTCACCCTCTCATCCATCTACCAAAACCCTAGCATGCTCTAAACCCTAAAAGTGCGCCCCCCCATGAGATGCTCAATGATTCTTGGTTGATGGACACTTGGAGAGCATCCAAGAGGGGTCACTCTTGGCTCCCAACTATAAATAAAGCCCCTCCCCTCCTCATTTCACATCTATTCTTAGTGCAAAGTTACTCTACCCAAATTTCTCCTCTCCTCTCCATTCTCTCCCACTCTTCTCTCTCATTCTTTTCTCAAGATTGTGGCAAGTATTTGTCCAAGCTTGCTTCTAATACAAGGAATCTTTGGAGAATACATTGTGTTGAGAGTATTCTTGGTGCCATCTTGCTTGATGAGGTGATTTGTTCTAGTTTATTTCTTGCTTTCATTTGTTGTAGATTTAGAGTAGGGATCCCAAACAAAGTATTTTGCTTGGGTAGAACTTTTGGTAGTATTATCATAGATCTAGTGAGTATTTCATGTAGATTTAAAAAAAACTTTTGTTTTATTACTTGAATGTGCTCACCCCTTTCTCTTTTTTGTAGCATTGTCTCAAGTAATTTGAAGGTGACCTAAGGATTTTGAAGAGATATTTCAGATCTGAAAATCTTCCTCATCATGCACTTAAAACCTCTAATATTTTTTGTTCTGGTTTTCTGTTCATCTTCCTCTATATTTGGATAGTTTTGTGTTCTGAAGTAGACCAAAATCGAATATATATACTGCTGGTTTTATACTAAAATTTCTAGTTTTCACTAACAAAAAGTTTTTACAAATTTTTTGTCAATTCTATAGCTTTTCCAACAAGTTTTACTTGCTGGTTTTTTGTAGGTTTGTGACAGAAACAGGGAGGAACATCCCATTTGAGGCCATCTAAAGTCAAACAAACACCTCCCAAGTTGGGGTAACAAATACCCACTTCTCCCTCTCTCTTTTTCTCATTGTAAGCAAGCCCAAGGGAGTCCCAAGGGCTTGCATTCCTCAAGCATTTTAAAATTTCTGCGTTTTTAATTTTCTGTTTTGCCTACATCTAGGAAAGAGTTTGGCAAAGCCAACCATCCTAAAACGTAAGGCTAGGATCTTAGATTTTATTTTCAGCATTTGTTATTTTGTTGTTTGCCCAACTTGTCATTAGGACAAGGTTGTGTGGCTAGGATTTTATTTCTAAGTTTTTATTTCATCACCCACTTGTGCACAAAACTGGAAGGCTTTGTCCTCCATATTGTGCACTTGTTGTGGTTGCTTAGTTTAGATTTATTTTTCAAGCTATTTCATTCATTCTTTGTTTTCCTACAACTAGGAAAGTGTTTGGCCAAACCAACCATTCTATATCATAAGACTAGGTTAATGTTATGATTATTGCTTCTATGTTTTCATGCTTGATGGTTTAAATATCTAGATCTTAGAAGCAATCACATGATGTTTTTTTAAGCCCATGGAGGCATAACAATTTACTTGCTTACTTGTCTATTTCATTTCATTGCTAGCTTTCATTTCAAGTACTTTGTTCTTTCAAGTCATTTACTTTTCCAAGTACTTTAAATCTTGCAATTTACTTTTCCAAGCATTTTAATTTCTTGCAATTTTCATTTCAAGTACTTCACTTTTCAAGTTATTTATTTTGCAAGTACTTTTCTTTCATTTACAAGCACTCTACATTGCAATCACCTAACTTAACTTAACTCAACTAACTTAAGCTCAAATCAATCTTTAGTTCCTTAGGGCCTAAAATTTATCTAGTTTAATTAGAAACACCTTTTACTGTCCCAACTTTGCTA
>ML824186.1:12841-29368 GCA_009831015.1 Picea engelmannii | reverse complement strand
TGTCATATCTTGTACATCTTGTTACATTTGTATATCTTTGTATCTGATTAGTGTATCTTGTATCTAGCTGATGTATCTTTGTAACTGATTTGTAAATCTTGTACACCTTGTAACACTTAGACTTTCTTTGTATAGTTGTATCTTGGGTTTGGGGTAGTTTAAACTTGTATCAATTGTAAAACTGCTGTAATTGAACCACCCTCAAACCTTAGTCGACCCCATTGCCCAACATAGGCACTAGTCTTAGTTGACTTAGGAAAAGGGGTTGACTCTCATAATAGATTAGACTTGCACTTTGCATTGCTGCTTGATCATCTTAGGCTAGTTTTCCTTTTGGCCTATAACGAATTGAAACCAACTCCTAGAACATTAACTTAAAATTAACTTAGCAACTAGGGACTACCCCCCTTGACTTCCCTAGGAGTAAGCCTAGAAGGAAGAAGTTCCAGTCAAGGTGACAGTGTGGACTTGAAACTTAGACATTGTGTCTCCAAGGGCACACTAAGTGAGTTGGACTTAGCTCACGTTAGCAAGTGTGCATTAGGACGGCAACAGATCCCACTGAAGGAAACTCCAAATGAATCCAAACTCGGCAAGATGATAGATCAGGGTGGTAGGATCCCCCTCCTGAAATCTCAAGATGAACGCCCAAGGCAAACCTCTCCAAACTCAGAATCTTCTGCTGAAGTTGCGCCCTTCTTGATGCCTGAAACCCTAGATGGTTCGACCCTGATGAGAAAAGCCTCCAAATGCCCTGAAACTCCCCAGGAGTGTAGATCGAGCTATGAGAACCCTGTAGGAGAAGTTTCAGACTCAGATTCCAAGTGTAGCCTTCTAGATCTGAGATTTACTGAATCATAGGACGTCCCCTTAGCCTCCAAGACGTCCCACTCTGAAGTTAAATATCTGATGGTGATAACTCTCCAGAAAAACCCTTCAAATGATGGTAGTGCCCCTGCAAATAAAACCCAAGTGTCGGAATGGCCACAGACTCTCCTGATAAGCTGGATCAAACCCTCCTCTAGAAGATGGTGCGCCCTTGCTGAAAACACAAGAACATTATGGCCCTGCTACCTTCTGAAGCGTTGGATGGAAATATGCTGAGAGTAGAATGGTGTGGAGGAATCTTTCATCCCCGAGACCAAGCTATGGAACAAGGTGAGTGGGTATTTCACCACTGAGTTGCTCACAAGGGTTTGTACAGCAAAACCCCCAAACTGAATGCCCAAGAGCAATAGCAAACAATATACCAAATCCAAAATGAATAATAGGTGTGCCCCAGCCTCTTACTTATACTTTTTCCTTCTAATTCTCTATTGAGTTAGGTTAACTCCCAGGGTTAACTTCTATTCTTCTGTTGAGTTATCTTTTACTCCTTTTGTCCTTTTTCTTTCTCAAGTCAACTTAAAAATATAACTTTAGTCTAGTTGACCTTCCCCCTTAGTGCGAGACTATGACCTAGTGGGGGTGCCTAGGCCACTGAGTCTTCATCACCTCTCTATCAAGAGGTGGGGGACATTACAAGTTGTATCCAGGAGGAGACTTGGCTAGATTCCAAGGATGACTTGGATGATGGACTTGGGCAAAAGTTCATTGGATGGTTGTGACTTGTGTAAGCAAGATTCTTGCCTTGGAGGATTGCATAGTTCTTATACAGTGGGAGCCACCGACACATGACAGTGGTACAGGATTTGTTCGAGAGCTTCATAGTGTCTGACTCAAGTATGTACGTGGAGCTTGGTATGGGGACCAGGCATGTAGTACAGGGATCTGGTACAGTGTCATTCTAGATGGAGTCAGGGGATGTGTTGCGAGTGGAAAATGTGCTATGGGTGCTAGGAGTGTGTTCTCAGCCTCAACGATTTTGGAGTAGGGCTATGCAGTGTTGTTCCGGGATGGACATGTGTTATTGGATGCCCAGAGGATCTAGCCCAGGCACAATAGTGGTCCTGGAGTTAGAGAGGTCAAAGTATATAGGTTGAGGGACTAGCCTATGCGTTTTGTGACCAACAGGAGAAGAGAGACAGATGAGGAGGAGCAAGTAGCTCCACCAGTGGTACAGGCTCAGAGGGAGCCAGATTTCAGAGGAATTTAGCCCTCAGGATCCAATGGGGAGGAGCATCCTCCCAGAACTGTGCAGAGGACAATGGACAAGGAGTAGGTAGCTCTGAAGGTTGTGTGGAGTTAGAGGGAGTCTGACTTCAGAGGAGGTCAGTAGGTTTAGAGTGAGCAGATGGATCCAAAGATTGTACAAACTCATAGGGATTCAGGTTTCAAAGGGAGCATGCAGACTGAGAGGGATCCTGATCTCAGAGAGAGTCAGTTGGCTTAGAGGGAGATCCAGCCATTCAAAGGGAGTTCCCCCTCAGGTTCAGGTGGAAGAGAGGCATCTTCCAGGATTGACAAGCAGGTGTCATGGGTGGAGTCGTCCAGACGAAAGGTTCAGAGGTAGGAGGCCTCTAGGAGTTGTGTGCCCTCCATGGAGGATCCATTTGTTTCAACAGGTTTTGCTATAGTCACAGAGTGTAATGATCCCAAGCCATTATGCAAGGATCATCACTGTTTTGGTGTCTTTTTAAAACTTTTCTAGTTGTGGCATTTCGTCAAACACTTTGCTGAATTATTTGTTTAGATGTGTTTACTTGCTGAATGGCCTCTTGATTTCGGCCTTAGGGTTTACTGATGTGTTTATATGAATGTTTGCAGCAAATAACAAGAAGAGACAACCATGGAACATACCTCAACCATATGCAATATGATAGACAAGACAAAACATCTCAAATCTGCTTTAATTCATGAAATAGAGAAACCTGCTACAATGAAGATGTTGATCTGGAATGCTCAACAGATGGCCAAGAAGATAGACAATAGAGTTGCTACATAATGCTCCAATAGAAGACTACAATAAGCCTTTAAAGGTTGTATATACAATGAATATTGAATAGAAGTAGATCTGGGCCGTAAGAATGCTAAACCCCCTAGCAGGAAGGTGCCACGCCCTGCTGGATAGCTGAAACTCCTCAACAATTCGGCCCTGCTGCCAAAAGTGTCCAATCACCCCAAGAAATATGCCAACTGATAGATCGGGCAACTGTAAGGACAATCCAGGTGCCCAAATCTCCAAAGTCACTCTCTCTCCCTGTGGATCTAAACTCCTCCACTGAATGGTGCACCCCCTTGGATGCCTGAAACCCTAGATAATTCGGCCTGGGTGAATGAGGCCTCCAGACCTTCTGAAACTCTCCAAAATGATAGATCAGGCAATCACAAACCTCTGGAAAAAGTTTCAAGGTAAGATATGAGGTATAGCCTCCCAGATCTGCAAATCACTGAATCACCAAATCGTCCTCTCTCTCCCAAATTCGTCCCAACCTGTAGATGATCTAGCTGTGGTAACTCCTCAAGAATGGACTAGATCTGATGTCCAAGGCCTTGCAATGAATACCCAGGTGATAGAATCTCCAAAGCCCTGCCAATCACCTGCAATGAATCTCTCTCCAAGATGGTGCGCCCCTCTTGCTGGAAACCCCCAACTGGTGCGCCCTCTCTCTATCTGCACTAGTAACTGATGTGGAATCCTCCTTCAACTGAGAAGATCTGGAACTAGAATGGTGTGGGAGCGTATTGCATCTCCGAGACCAAGCTTGGGACAAGCTAGGTGGAATCTTTCACCACCGAATCGTCCTCTAGGGTTTGTTAAGTCAAAACCCTCAAAACCCCCAATGTTGGGCTTACTAGCTAGAAGCCAGATATGAAAATATGATCATACATGAAAGAATGAGAAGAGGCCCTTGCCTTTCCTTTATACTTTTTGCTTTCCTTGTCCCTCCAAAGTGACTTTCATTTTATTAATATTTAATTAATTAATTAATTAATTAAATCACTTTAATTAGTTAATTAACCTTTTTACCTCTGAAAAACACCTTATCTCTCCTTGTGGCTTCCCTGGACACTAAAAGTCACTTCTCACCATTCCATCCTGTAGTGTTGCTTCTCCCGATTCCAATGAGCTATTACACTGAGAGGTTCCTCCAAGTAATGTGCCCAAAATGACCTCTTTAGTGAATTCAATTGACTTATAGCTCAAAATAGTCAAAATCATGGAAATCGTCGGAATGCAACGGAACCAAAGCCAACCTGTGTGGAATGGCTCATAATGATGGAATATGATGAGAAATGCGAGCTGGAACCCACAATGCCTCTCAATAACCCCTGTACTCTCTATAACATCCATCTGGCTACTCTGGTCATCATAAACCTCTGCACTGTGATGATGTTCCAAAGTGGGGACATTACATAGAGGATGCATACATTTAAGAGGACTAGAGAGAAGGATTTGATTCAGTGACAAAGGAAGCAGCCCATCAGGTGGATTGGAGTGTAGTTGTGGTAGAGGAGACAGAATCACTTCCAGTGTTGGAGACAGAGCTACTTCCAGGTGATTGTGGAGTGTGGTGAGAAAACCTCCCTCACTTGGAGGGAGTGTTGATTTTTGTAGCTTCGGGCATGTATTCTGACGTGCCCTAGGTGTTGGGCATGTGGGAATCGTCATGTGCACCACATCACTCTTTCAGTTTGGTGAAAACCCCCTTCGATTTTGAGTTGGGGGCTTGAGGGTTTGATGATGGGCTTTGTGGGTTTGTGTTGAGGCTTCACACTTGTTGCCATCCTTATACACACTTGCAAACGTGGGCTAAGTCCAAACCACTTAGTGTGTCCTTGGAGGCACAATGCCTAGGTTCAAATCCCACTATCACCTCGACTTGAACCTCTTTCGTCTAGGCTTACTCCTAGGGAATCCAAGGGGGGTAGACCCTAGATACTATATGAAGTAAAAAGTTAATTTCTAGGAGTTAATTTTAGTTGATTAAAGGTTTGGGGGATCTAGCCTATATGCAAAAGAAATAATGCAAAGTGCAAGGTTAGATATGCAAAAGAAGTCCTTTCCCTAAGTCCACTAAGAATAGTGTGTAAGATTGGGCAAGGGGTCAACTATGTTTAAGAGAGTTTCGTTTTACAAAGATTACAATAAAGATTACAAAATAAAACTAAATACAAGATTCTACAAGCAATACTAGATACAAATAAATGAAAGGACAAACTATCCACAAAGTTACAATGAAACTAGGTGATACAACAAGGAACATACAAGATATACAAATGATACAAGCAAAGCAACCAACCAAGCAACTAATTTGTAAATGACTTGAATGTGCAGGTAAAAGAGATATTGCTCACAAGAAGATACAACCACAACACATAAGCCAACTATCCCAAACAAGAGTGCCTCCAAGGGATGCGCAACTCAAGCCTTCAATGGCATACACAACCACAAGCTCCAAACAATGAAGAAGCCTCCAAGGGATGTGCAACTTCAAGGAAGGATACCAATCACATCAAAAGATAACTTAAACTCAAAATTAAAGCATGGAAAAAGGCCTCCAAGGGCTAAAGCGGAACTTCTAAACCACTTAGTCCAATCCACAAATGCTTAAAGTAACTTGCATAAAAGAGGTGAAATTAAAGTTCTTGCAAATGTGTACTAAAGCATAAACCACACAAGATGTACTCAAATAGATTGCCCAAGGTTAAGTGGATTGATTTTAGGATTAGTTAAGTTATTAAGTTAGAAGTGAATCCTAGAGTAAGTGACAACCCAAGAACTCCCACTGCTTGTACCAAATGAATTGTTGGGTGCTCAATAAGTGAGGCAAATAAGGCCAAACCCTAGCTCCACAAGTCAATCCAGGAATAGAAGTACTCCACAGGGACGACACCAAGCGTCGTGAGATCGTCCCTGATCTAGCACCCCCCGCTTCTTCCTTGAATCCCCTTTTTGTTGGTGTTGTCGCCTTATACACACCTGGGAGACGTGGAAGAAATCTTCAATCCACTCGGTGTGTCCTTGGGGGCAAGTGAGAGTTAAGGTGTTGTCACCTAATCCTCAACTCCTCCGTTTAGGCCAACTCTTAGCGAAGCCAAGGGGGGTAGTCCCTAACAAATATACTATGGCTTGATCTAAGCTAAGTACAGAAATGAAATCTAGGAGTTTATTATTCTTTCAAATCATCAACCATAAATTGATAAAACATGAAGTAAACATTCACCACGATATATAATCAGATAAGCATATATTTGCATCAAAAGGATACTGAGAGACAATTGTTAGGTGCAAGTTTCATTTAAATTAGATATATAACCAAACTTGAAGTGAAGCCTGTGGCTTTGCTGAATGTGAAAATTGAGACCAGTGCCTTAAAGAGAATCGTGGGCAATGTAGTTCGAGTGTTTTATTAGGATAAATTAATGTTCAGTTAATGAAATGGTTTGGGCCTCCTTGGAGGTTAACTCTTTGTTTGAAAACTTGCGGAGAGATTTACCGAAACCTAATGGTCTCACCAGTAAAACTCACTCAAAGTGTTGGATGTCCAAAACGGGTGGGAAGCTAGGTCCCGAGAGGGCCCGCCTTACTTCTCAGGTCACTTCAAGGCGTTTTCCCGCGCATCAAGTTAACTACTTTGGGGGTTGTCTTAATTAAACTATCAGTCACTGACCAACACAATGTGTATGAACTTACTCCCAGCAGATCGAGACAAGCTCGCCACTGAAAGGGTCAGGAACCGCACTGTGAGCTGAGGGGAATTTGTTTATTTTATGACAAGAAAATAAATGTGAGACTAATTACTAGATCCACACTGACCAGGCCTCTTGCGAGGTCGCTGAGGGGATGGTTTATTGCCAACTTGAAATTGCGGAAAATAAAGCTAATCTAGCAATTAGTGTTCTACTTTGCAAAAATAAAAAAAATTGATCTAAACTAATTAATTGTGCTTTGTGATGGAATAAAGATTACTTTAGCTTACTTTACTTATGCAAAATCAAATCTAAGCTAAAACTTGCAAAAATTTGACACCACCACCGAAAACATCGTTCCCTAGGGGGGAATGAAGAGCGGGAGCTTGTAGCCCCACTGATTTTATTAAGATCGTACACAAGATTTTATGGAAGTGACTTGTGACCATTCATTAGGGGGGTCACAAGTTTTTACAATGCTTTACAAAGATTTATTGAGTAAAATGGGTGCTCCCGGGGGTCCCGGATGCTCCTAATCCGCCCAAAACGGATAGAGTTTCTTCCTATCTGTTCGTCAACCTGCAAAAAACAGCGAACAAATGATAACAAAAGATGCCCAAAAACACTTTGGAAGTGTCTTGTGTTATTAGTGAAAATCCACAAAATTTTCTAAGTTAAATTTTACAAAATTTGGCAAAAAGGAACTAAGGAACTCAAGCTAGAAAAGCTAGTTTCCTTAGGGTCTTTTGTGGCTGTTCTAAAACATAAATATCAGAGCACTTAAATGCTATATTGAACAATGTAAACATTTTGGAAGATTACTATCTTTTAACCCTCTTAAATTTCAGAAAATTTAGAGCAAAATGATGTTCTTCCTATGCTAGATCTTGATTTTTAAGATAGTAATTTTAAAGAAAGAAATCAGATCTAAGCTACCATTTGCATGCATGAAAGAACTTATGATTTAGCTAAACAAACTAGATCTAAACATGCTTGCATATATATAAATGTAACCAATGAATTTGCTTTTCAAGAGAAGGAGAGAAAGAGCAAACTTGTGCTTTTAGAATGTATTGGGCAATGGGGTCCTTCTTTGGTGAAATGAAGAGGGATTTTCTTCAAACGTCTTGAAGAAGTAGAAGCATCAATCTAGATCCTCCCAATCTCTAAATAGAGCGTCAATTACTTCACAATCCTTGCCCAATAAAGGGTTAGAAAAATGGTGCCACCTACAAGCAAGATTCCAATAAACAATTAGTTAAACAAAACAAAAATTGCAATTGGAAACCCTACCAATAGATAAACAATAGAATTACGAATCAAGCAATCTTAGTAGTCCTATCCATGTAAGTAACAATACTTCTACAATGGCCAATTTTAAACCAAAATACAATAGCATAAATCATGAAACAATATCACTTCATTTACAAGCATCCACACATTTGAACACTCCACCAATCTTGACCTCCAAAGCCTTCTTTTTATTCCAAAATATGAGAAAGAGTATTACAATAGCAATAGTACACAAGTGCTTTCTTCCCAAGCTCCAACTAGCTATCAATGGGAGATAGCTATCTTATTTATACACAATTGGGTGGAGTTCCTAATGAGGAGGGCGCATCTGACTATTTTGAAGAACTGCCTCTTGTGAATCTTGGAAGGTTTGACTTTCCTGAAGCTTGCATATTTTTGTCAATCTTGATAGCGGTTTCTTAAGCCTTTTTGAGGTCGGTGGGTTCTTTATCTCTTAGTTGATATCTCATTTCACCACCAAATGCTTCAATGTAGTAGATCAAGATAGCACTCTCAGGAGGTTTGATGTCTTGATGCATGCTTGAAACTAATTCACTGAATCTTTTGTTGAACTCATCCATGGTTTCATTTTCATTTTTCTTCATTGTGTTGAGGGCTGCCAAAAGATGACAGTGATCTCTTTTCTCCCCCCACTTTTCAGTAAAGGCATCAATGAGTTCTTTCAAGGTTTTGAAAGTGTTATCCGGCTTGTCTTCATACCAGTCTGAAGCATCATCTTGTAAGGAAAGGACAAATAACTTCATTTTTACATCTTCATAATCATGTGCAACACACCATTTATTTATACATATCATAAAAGATTTGACATGCATTTTAGCTGAAATGGCATTATTGCCTTGGAAACTAGGAAGTTTTTCAATTGCCTTTTCAGGGATAGCATGTGGATAATTGTTTATTGCACTAAAATCACATGGAGCATATATGGTCATTTCTGAAAAACTACTACTAGCAAAAAGCAAGTGGATATCAGAAATGGACTCAGTTCCTAAATGACTAAGTACTCTATGAAAAGAGGCTTTAGCTAACCTCCTTCGATAAACCTTCTCAGGCTCAGGAATGAAGTTAAGAATGCCTTCTGAATTCCTCCTTGTAGAATACCTAGTTAAATTGGAATTAAGTGGAGTCGCCAGATGGTTGAGTCTATTTTTGAGAAACTACAAGCATAAAAAACTAAGTAAAAACAAGGAAAAACAAGTCGTGTTCCGGGAATAGAATGATTTATCCCCGGCAATGGCGCCAAAAATGTTTCCACCTTATACACACCTGGGAGACGTGGAAGAAATCTTCAATCCACTTGGTGTGTCCTTGGGGGCAAGTGAGAGTTAAGGTGTTGTCACCTAATCCTCAACTCCTCCGTCTAGGCCAACTTCTAGCGAAGCCAAGGGGGGTAGTCCCTAACAAATATACGATGGCTTGATCTAAGCTAAGTACATAAATGAAATCTAGGAGTTGATTATTCTTTCAAATAATCAACCATAAACTGATAAAACATGAAGTAAACATTCACCACGATATATAATCAGATAAGCATATACTTGCATCAAAAGGATACTGAGAGACAATTGTTAGGTGCAAGTTTCATTTTAATTAGATATATAACCAAACTTGAAATGAAGCCCGTGGCTTTGCTGAATGTGAAAATTGAGACCAGTGCCTTAAAGAGAATCGTGGGCAATGTAGTTCGATTGTTTTATTAGGATAAATTAATGTTTAGTTAGTGAAATGGTTTGGGCCTCCTTGGAGGTTAACTCTTTGTTTGGAAACTTGCGGAGAGCTTTACCGAAACCCAATGGTCTCACCAGTAAAACTCACTCAAAGTGTTGGATGTCCAAAAAGGGTGAGAAGCCAGGTCCCGAGAGGGCCCGCCTTACTTCTCAGGTCACTTCAAGGCGTTTTCTCGCGCATCAAGTTAATTAATTTGGGGGTTGTCCTAATTAAACTATCAACCACTGACCAACACAGCGTGTATGAACTTACTCCCAGCAGATCGAGACAAGCTCGCAACTGGAAGGGTCAGGAACCGCACTGTGAGCTGAGGGGAATTTGTTTATTTTATGACAAGAAAATAAATGTGCGACTAATTACTAGATCCACACTGACCAGGCCTCTTGTGAGGTCGCTGAGGGGATGGTTTATTGCCAACTTGAAATTGTGGAAAATAAAGCTAATCTAGTAATTAGTGTTCTACTTTGCAAAAATAAAAAAATTGATCTAAACTAATTAATTGTTCTTTGTGATGGAATAAAGATTACTTTAGCTTACTTTACTTATGCAAAATCAAATCTAAGCTAAAACTTGCAAAAATTTGACACCACCACCGAAAACACCGTTCCCTAGGGGGGAATGAAGAGCGGGAGCTTGTAGCCCCACTGATTTTATTAAGATATTACACAAGATTTTATGGAAGTGACTTGTGACCATTCATTAGGGGGGTCACAAGTTTTTACAATGCTTTACAAAGATTTATTGAGTAAAATGGGTGCTCCCGGGGGTCCCAGATGCTCCTAATCCATCCAAAACGGACAGAGTTTCTTCCTATCTGTTCGTCAACCTGCAAAAAACAGTGAACAAATCATAGCAAAAGATGCCCAAAAACACTTTGGAAGTTTCTTGGGTCCACAAAATTTTCTAAGTTAAATTTTATAAAATTCGGCAAAAAGGAACTAAGGAACTCAAGCTAGAAAGCTAGTTTCCTTAGGGTCTTTTGTGGCTGTTCTAAAATAGAAATATCAGAGCACTTAGATGCTATATTGAACAATGTAAACACTTTGGAAGATTACTATCTTTTAACCCTCTTAAATTTCAAAAAATTTAGAGCAAAATGATGTTCTTCCTATGCTAGATCTTGATTTTTAAGATAGTAATTTTAAAGAAGGAAATCAGATCTAAGCTACCATTTGCATGCATGAAAGAACTTATGATTTAGCTAAACAAACTAGATCTAAACATGATTGCATATATATAAATGTAACCAATGAATTTGCTTTTCAAGAGAAGGAGAGAAAGAGCAAACTTGTGCTTTTAGAATGTATTGGGCAATGGGGTCCTTCTTTGGTGAAATGAAGAGGGATTTTATTCAAACGTCTTGAAGAAGTAGAAGCATCAATCTAGATCCTCCCAATCTCCAAATAGAGTGTCAATTACTTCACAATCTTTGCACAATAAAGGGTCAGAAAAATGGTGCCACCTACAAGCAAGACTCAAATAAACAATTAGTTAAACAAAACAAAAATTGCAATTGGAAACCCTACCAATAGATAAACAATAGAATTACTAATCAAGCAAGATTAGTAGTCCTATCCATGTAAGTAACAATACTTCTACAATGGCCAATTTTAAACCAAAATACAATAGCATATATCATGAAACAATATCACCTCATTTACAAGCATCCACACATTTGAACACTCCACCAATCTTGACCTCCAAAGTCTTCTTTTTATTCCAAAATATGAGAAAGAGTATTACAATAGAAATAGTACACAAGTGCTTTCTTCCCAAGCTCCAACTAGCTATCAATGGGAGATAGCTCTCTTATTTATACACAATTGGGTGGAGTTCCCAATGAGGAGGGTGCATGCCATGATAGAGGAGGGTGCACCAAGTGGAGAGAGAGGTGAGCCAAGTGTTGGAGAGTGAGTTGCCACCTCTCCACACATTCAAACAAGTGTCAAACAAAATTTTGAAGGAGGGCGCACCACCTCTCAAGGGTGTGGGCTGCCACCTCAAGGGTGCGCCACCTCTCCAAGAGGGGCACACCTCTCAATAAACATGTGCTCAAATCAAATCACCACCTCATCAATCAATTCTCAATCAAGTCAATTTTGTCTCCTTTGACTCTTACCTTGACTTTTGTGCCTTTATTTTTCTTCAATCATGTTCCTACATGTTCCTTTATTTTTGCCCTTGTTGATTTTTATTGATTTAATTTGACTTTTTTGGGTTTTTCGAGAGTAAAATTAATTTTAAGTGATTAAAATCACTAATTTTACTCAAACAAGTGGGTATTTAGGTAATATGGGTGCTCTAGGTCCAAAAATGAGCATCCCCATGGCCTATTTGGTCCCCTAATACCACGTTTTTAATGTATCTTTATTTTTTAATTAAAAATTGCCGAATTCTGGCAATTTTTTAATTGACTGAAAAAATTAAAAAATCCTAGGGGGGACTTAATACATTTCCATAAGACTTTAGGAGGATGTTTAGCATGGTAATATACATTAGACACTAGGCTTAGATCCATGCTCAAGCCTAACCATGGGTATATATTCCAGCTCTGGAGGAATTGAATGAAAAAACTCATAAATTATAAATTGCTTGAAAACGGCAAAATATAATTAGTAAGTGAAAAAACACTCCAGAGTATAAATCACGCTTAGGACTTAAGGTGGCTAAGACCTTTTACAAGTTCATCATGCAAACACCTCTTATTACAATTTTTTATGGAAATGTAAAGAGAAAATGTGGTCTTTACGACCGACTGAACTTTTGCACTCTGAATAATAAACAAATGATGTTCAAACTTTAGCGGCTCGCTGGAAATCCATCTTAGTGCAACTTTGATGGATAACAATTGGAAAAGTTGAGACAGTAAATGGTGACCTATTAAACTAGGTTGATTTTAGGCTCTATGAGACTAAGGTAAATTGAGTTAGTTTAAGTTAGATTAGATCAACTTAAGGTGATTGCAAATGTAGTGTTTGTGTAAGGTGTGTTTGCAAGATAAATAAGGTACTTGAAAGATGCACTTGAAAAGTAAAATACTAGAAGTAAATTTGAAAGAAAACTTAGGTGCTTGAACTAAACCATAAGATTACACGAAGCTCATGAGATTGCAAGACATAAAAGTAAAAGTACTTGTAAAGATTTAACCATTAAGCAATGTACTTGAAGAGTAAATGACTTGCAAGAAATTAAAATACTTGGAAAGTAAATTGCAAAGGAGAGTGCTTAAATGTAAATAACTTAAAATGTAAAGTACTCAAAGTAAAGATAGCTTGCAATGAATAATGGAAAACAATATGAACAAATTAAACCATTAGGCCTCCATGGGCCTAAACTAGCACATGATTAATACTTCTTAGATTTAGATTTAGATCATTAAGCATATGAAAGAAAACAAAACCATGAGCTAATCTTGCCTTACGATTTTGGGGGTTGGCTTAGCGAAGCACTCACCAAGGTGTAGGAAAAACAAAATGAAAGTAAAATGTTTGAAAGAAAACTAAACTAAACAACCTCAACAAGTGCACAAGGTGGAGGACAAAGCCTTTCGGTTTTGTGCACAAGTGGGTGCAAGAACTTGAAAGTAAAGCCTAGCCTCTCAACCTTGTCCTAATGACAAGGGGGACAAACAATAAAGAAAAATAACTTGCTGAAAATAAACACTACTTCCTAGCCTTACGGTTTTGGGGGTTGGCTTGGCCAAAGACTCACCAAGATGTAGGCAAACAATTAAATAAAAATGCAGAAAATTAAATACAAGAGAATTGCAAGCCATATGGGACTCCCTTGGGCTTGCTTACAATGTATGGAATGAAGAAGAAGAAGAAGGGGTATTATGTTACCCAACTTTGGGAGGTTGTAATTGAGCTTTGTGATGAACCCCCATTTTGGCATCTTTTTGTTCCCTATTTTCCCTAGATACACATACATTTTGTCCTCTTTTTATGCTTTCCACATACTTATCTTTACAAAGTTCCATCTTTATCACAGGTACTATTATTGCCACATAATCTTCTTGATTTTTGTTCATAAACTAGAATTAGAGTGAACTTTAGAAAATATTTGACTTATTAATATGTGTGGATTTCAATAATATTAACTATGGCTATAGAATGCAAGGCCCCAGGTTCTAGCTACATAATGCAAGGCCCAAGGTTCATATGAAGATGCGTATCAATGCAAGGCAATTTTGAGATATATAACGAGGATATTTTAAGAAGATATTTCCAGCACACAGCCACTTCTATTCTTGCATACACACATCAACACTTACACATTATGACATGCCTTGAGTGGACAACTTACATGTGAACGAGTGGCAGGATTGATAGTTTCCAGCGTGGAGGTTGCATAACCGTGAGCATTAAAGAAGATGCTCAGTATCTCCGCGCACATGATAAATCCAAAACAGGAATGTGCGTAACAAGTTTACCCAACGCATCCAAGACTTGAACAGCCAGGGGATACGTGGGGCCATTAAGCATCAATTTGTTTCAAACAGTATCCTAGAATCTAGGATTGGCACTCTGTGTAGAGCTATCTTTAGCCAAGTGTTTTGTATATATATTTGTATGCTCTGTTGAGCACAGACAGTTCTTTTGTGTATTAGCGTGAGACATATCATACGTTGAGTAGAGTGAACACTGTCTTGAATTTCTCAATTTTTGATATATATATATATATATATATATATATATATATATATATATTGCTGTGCGTGTGATCATTTTCCTGTGAATAAGTATTGAAGTGTGAATACAGAGTGCAATGAGCAAGGGCCCACTCATAGGTACAATCTGTGATATTTCTTTTGTTGTTTTATCCATTGTTGCTAGTTAAATTCATGCATGATAACTAGATATATGCTGATCAGATTGTTAGTTTTTGAGATTTATGTTACAGTTTGTTGAGTAATGGTTATATGCTTCTTAATGGCCCTGAATATTTGCTGAATAATGACAGTTAAAGGTTATTGCGGTGAATAGAATTCGTTCCAGTATCTATAATATCTAAAATCAGACCTATTGTCATCCTAACATTTTATGGTTAAACTCTAGGTAGATCTGGGCATGTATAACAGAGCCCAAGTGAAAGAATTTACCATCAAAATAAACTTTGGCATCATATACGGAGCTGAGGATAGGAGCCATTAAGTACTCTACCCTTGCTGATACAACATCATAATTTTTGAGTTTTATAAGACCTTAGCATTTCTCTTTATTATGCACAGTTGCTACAGAATCACAATTCTTGTGAATTCCAGTCAAGTGGATATTCAGAGATCGAGTTTATGATATTTTCAGAGAGCTTAGATTTTAGATATACCACCAGGGGACTGAAAGGATCAGAGTTGTGTGATTTGTTGCTTTCGTAATAGTTACAGTAGGCTAGTTCTCCTTTCTGTACAGATTGTACAAGAGTGCCTCGTAAGCACAATAAGCCCTGGGTTGACAAATGAGTGATAGAGTGTAGAGTGACACCAAACAATTGGGAATCATATTTTTACCTCGTCATTTTGTCGCCGTTGCCGGGGAGGTACTCAAGAAACTAGGACTTGAGCCTTAGGAACACTATAGGAGCAATACCAGGTTGAAAGGAAACCTTAGGGAGTTCATTACTACCCACAGATATTCCTTGCCCAGGATATTGTCCTTACCAATTATCTCAGAATGCATGACTCGAGGCACTAAGAAACCTCGTGGACATGGTGTAGGGACCACCCGTGACACTAATAAACAGGCTAGTAAAAGTGAAGAAAAACAAGACCCTACAAAAACCCCAAGTACTCATCGTTACTCAAAAATAGCTTCCAACAATCTGGAAGAACCTCCCGAAATAGACTCGATTGTTGGGTTAATCATAGAGTCACCTTCTCCTAAATCTCCCGGAAACCAGGACCATCCTATTGAAGGCTCTGAATCAGAAGGACATAGTAACCCCATTAAAGAGCCAGAAAACTCAGTTGCCTCTGAAGAATCCTTGTGGGGAGAAAGACTCTTAAACATGGAAGAAGAAATGGAAACCCCAAAACAGAAAGAACCAATTACATTTGAGTTTCCTATTAAAGAGACTAAGGGTATACTTCAAATGAAAAACATTCCACCCTCTGCTTTACCAAATTTCCGTGGATTGCCTAGCGAGGACCCAGATACCTTCCTCTTCGAATTTGATGTTCTTTGCCGAAGTTATGACTATTATTCTGATGCCCATAAACTTAAACTGTTTCCTGCCACCTTGAAAGAAGCAACTCTTCGCTGGTTCATGGGACTCGAAGGAAATTCTATCAAAACCTGGGACGAAATGAAACAGAGATTTCTTCAGAAGTATCGGGATTATTGTAAGGTAAGGGATATACGAGAAGAAATTTTTAGAATGACACAGAAGGAGGAAGAAACCCTCGAAGATTACGTAGAAAGATTTCAATACAACTTACAAAGGACCAAGCAAAACACGCTTGATCCCGAAACACTACGTATTATCTTCCTAAGGGGAATCAAGGATGATTGTATGGATGCATTAAATCTCATGGGAGCCAGGGATATCTCCCATATGACCTATAATGATATCTGTGAACTATGTAGATGCTATTCACGAGGCATTACTAAGTCTGGAAAGAGCCCCCGCGATCTAGTCTCTAGGGTCACAAAGCCGTCAGGAGGAGGAGTTACCAGAGCTGAAATAGGAAACATGTTGGATAGCTTTAAAACCGATATCCTTAGTTCGTTTAGTTCCCAGTTGGATACCTTTCAAGCAAAGAAAAAGAAAGAAGAAGCCGACTTAGCATTGGTTGTCTTTTGTCCAAAATGCAGAAAGAAACATCCTGTTGTCGCCCTAATGCACACTTGCAAACGTGAGCTAAGTCCGGCTCACTTAGTGTGCCCTCGGAGACACAATGTCTAAGTCCCTGCCCACACT